>CM030368.1:165503115-165588115 GCA_017893485.1 Hemerocallis citrina
GGATGGCAAGTGGGCCGGGTCAACCGGTGACCCGCCCGCGACCCGCCCGTTGAACTCGGCCCGTGAAAGGATTCGGCGGGTTCGGGTTGAACCCTTGTACAGTAACGGGTCGACCCGGGTTGTCGAAAACGCTAATCCAACCCGTCTAACCCAGCCCGCGAACCCATTAAAAAATGCCCAACCCGCTGCCAACCCGTGGGTCGACCCACGGGTTACGACCCGTTGGACCCGTACGGGTCGACCGTTGACCCGCGGGTCAGCAGAACGTTGGGGGGGGGGGGGGGGGGGGGGGGGGGGGGTTACTGTACAACAGAGAGCCATTGGCTCTCTCCAAGCCCTTTTTTTTTTGTTTTTATTTTTTGTTTTTTGGTTTTTTTTACATTTTTAGCCTATAGATACCCCCCAAAACCCTCTTAAAAAATCACACCTTACTCTCTTACTCTCTCTACTATTATAACTCATTTCTAAGGAATTTTTCAACCATTGAAGTATTCAACAAGCAAGTCTTCAAGGCATATACACGATCAATTTTCGATCGTATCGAAATCAAAATTCAACAACGTCTTCCACTCTTCAACTCTCATCTAACTCCAAGTGATCAAGTCGTCAATTCTCCTTCAAGCTCTCCTCAACTCTTCAATTTCGGAATCGCTTATTTCTAGTTCTACTTCCATTCTTATTTTCATGGTTTTTTTTATATACGCGTATCCACGGTGAACGATATCAAAATTTCATACCTCGCTCGTTATTTTATTTTTGTGTTGTAGTTATAATTATTGTTGGTTTTTTGATCTTTTCTATCTCAACCCTTTTGTTTTTTAGAATGTTTTTTTATAATTCACCGTTCCTACATTATGTAGTTTTTTTTACATACATTACTACATTATATCTAGATCACACGGTAGCAGTCGTAGCGGGCAAGATTCCTCCTCCTCTTCCCGTAGGCCACCAATTGTCCTAATTAGTGAGTCCGCCCAAGAGTACCATGATCCTCCTACCCAACAATGGGGTGCACACGACGAGGTCGTAGGTGACATACAATTAGAAAAAGAACAACAACAACAACCAACCGAAACTACACAACTCCGTAGTAGTAGAAAAAGTAGAGGAGAAAGTAGTGATTGGCATAAGTTTTACGATTATATTCCGGACGAACAAACTCCGGATATAGGTATGAAAGTTTGTAAAACATGTTCTAAGGCATACAAATTCAAGAGGGGTGATGGCACCGGTATAAGTAGTAGACACATCACAAATAACTATAAAGACCTTATTGCTGACCTACAAGAAATCAACCCTAGGACCGGTCTAGTTGATAGCCACCCTTATGATCCCGATCTTGTTCATCGGAAAATGGCCTGATTAGTCATAAAGGAAGAGTTACCATTTTCCTATACTGAGAGTAGGGACTTGAAAAATTTTAATCAAACGGCCTTAAACCCTCATTTTAGAAGAATTTCGAGAAATACTTACAAATTGGATTGTTTTAAAGTGTACAATGAAGTGAAGGACGCTTTGATTGCAATTTTATGGAGTTTAACTTGTAGAGTTAGTTTAACTTCGGATTGTTGGACGGGTGTCAACAATATTCCAACGATGGGAATAACCTGTCATTGGATTGACAATGATTGGATTCTTCAAAAAAGAATCATATCACTTGCGACGTTGCCGTATCCCCATAGTGGCGCTGAAATAGCAAACCGTATTTTAGAAATTTGTGATGTTTTTCATATTCACGATAAAATTATGTGTATTAGTTTTCATAATGCGTCTAACAACAATGTACAATTACTACTTTAAAATCCGTATTAAACCCTCCATCTGACAATATTTTTCATGTTAGATGTGCATGTCATATTTTAAATTTTTGTGTTTAAGATGCATTAAAAATAACCGATCCATATATTTTTAAAATTAGAAATTGTGTACATTTCATTGCATTAAGTCCAACCGTATTTCAAGAATGGAAAGCTTGGTGTAGGCTTAAAAATGTACCTTTTAGAAGATTTCCAAAACATCGATGGAATTCTACTTTTGATTTACTACATGTTGTTACCGAATATAAAGCAGCTGTAAATAATTTTTGTATCACAAAAAATATGCAAAATTTTGAAATGACTCCCAGCGATTGGTTTTATGCCGAATCTTTGTTAAAATGTATTCTTGACTCTTCTAATAAAATCTAATTTTTCGATCAATAATTTTATTGTGACTATTTTTTATGATTTTTACATTGTAATACAAATCTTAATTTTGATATTGTCACTTTGACCTCTATTATTATTACTACTACTGTTATTATTATTATAGTTATTGTTATTGTTTTTATTATTATTTCTATAAAATCCAAATTTTATATTTTTAATTGTTATTTTATTTATTTATTTATTTTCCCAATTCCATACCCAAAAACCCTATTAAAACCAAATTACATTCATACCTACTGTTTTAACTACCCAAACCCCATTTCTAAACTACCCAAACCCATTAACTATTACCTTAACCCATTACCCGCTAATAACCTAAACCCTAATATTTTCCTCCCTGCTTATATATTAAACCTGTTCATCCCTGTTCCCCCAGCCGCTTCATCTTCTCCTTCAACCTCCCCGTCTTCTCTACTCATCATCATGCTGCTCAATCTCGCCATTGCGATGCCGCCTGCAGCCCTGCATCCCTGTCGCTATCCTCCCTGTCGCAGCATCACGACCTCACCAGCATCCCCCTGCTCTCCCTCTTCCCCGCCTCTTATCCTCCGTCGCGACAGCCAGTGTCGTAGCGCCCCATTCCAACCATCGTCCCTGCCACCTTGCTTGCACCCTCCTCCATAGCACAGCCCGGCGCTCCCTTCGTGCTCCTCCTGTCGTGCAGCAGCAGACAACCATTGCTCCTCCCTGGCTCTGCCTGCAGTCTCCGACATCGCAGCACTTCCCTTCGCTGCTGTCGTAGCCCTTTTGGCACCGCTCCCGTCCGCCGTCCCGTCTGGCTTCGTCCTCCTCATTGCCGGCAGTCCCCTGGCCCCATCATTAGAGCCAAGCCGATGGGTGTGCTGGTTGATTTGGTTTTTATTCTTTGAATGTGAGCCGTCGATCGTCGTGATCATCATGATCATCATTTTCCCCTTGATTGATTGATTCCTGGCAGTTGATTGCTAGATCCCTTGATCTCGATCGTTGGATCACTTCATCATCATGATCATGTCCCCTTGGTTTTTATTCTGGCCGTCCGTTGGATCTTGATCATCATGCTTGATTGGATGTGGGCCTTCGATCTCCTCTTGATCATCCTATTAGATCCTAGTCGTCCAATCTCTTTTTGATCATCACAATCATGATGATCATAAATTTCTTCTGATCGCAGTCGTTCGATCGATCGATCTTGATCTTCTTCATTATCTTCATCATCAGAGAAATCTGACCGTCCCATCTTATCCGATCATCTTGATCTTGATCTTCAATTTCAGCTGTCTGATTGTGTTCGTAATCTTGTTCGTGATCATCTCGTTCGTTGGTTTGTGTTCGTGATTGGTTCATGATCCGTTCGTTGTGTTCGTTCCCAGGAATCCATTCCCGTTATTCTTGCTTGGAGTCATTTTCGTCATCGGTTAAGGCAAGTAACTTGTACTCAATTCCTTTGTATGATACAAGTCATAAATTTTGCTTGTAGTGTAGTTGGGTTCTAGAGACAACTCGTGTGTGTTATCTTTGATGGGTATTGTCTCTATATTGCTATTTGACCATAGTTGCCTCACGACACAAATTTGACATAAAACAATTTAAGATTTGACCGTTCTTGATGTGATCATATATGTAAGATAATTATGAGAAATCTTGTGTATGTTTGGATCCATGTGATATACATGTTATGGACATGCTATATACCCTATTTCATGATGTTTGGATACTTATTAGACTCTATAACATGTTTGGTTGTGTTTGGAACGAGTTTCGTATGTTGTATGTTGATTTGTTGTTAAAAGAAAAATCTGTATTTTGTCGATGATTAGTTTTGATTGCTATTTTAGACCATATTAAGGTCAGTATCTTAACTTCAACATTAAATAAGATTTTTAGAGAAATCCATCTTCTTTCCAAACTTTCCGACCTTGATCGATTTCGTTTTCTTATGTGTGAGATATGATTGTTTTACTACAGAGGTGTGTTATATTTCCAGATTTCGTTTCTTGATGATTTTGATGGCTAAACTATTTTGTTACTAGTGCTAAACATATTATTTTGATCTGAAATTTTGGATAATATTTCTATACTTGATTAGGGTGGATTTATTTGATAAGATTACATACCGTTCCATGCTTTCGATTAAAAACTATACTTGCCTGATTTTGCCCGTTGTTCTGTAAAAAAGTATATTTTCACCCTAGTTCCTTTTCCTTTATGAAAAATATTTATTAAATATGAAAGTTAGATTATTTTGTCTATTTTCTTCTTCCTTTGGCAGATTTGGATTTTGTTTCATGGTGTGCGAGATATTACTGTTTTCGTACAGCAGTGTTGAAAAATTTCAGATTTGCCAAACTATCGTTTCTTGATATTTTCTGATTTTTGTTGACTTAACTAATCTTACTGAAAAAATATGAAACTTTATATTCTGATACTAGATATATAGGGGAATAATCCAGATTTTTTCAGGATTTATTTGAGGTGTTTTGATACTGTTCTCCTGACTTTGAATTCGATTTACTGATTTCTGGATGAACGTATTTTCTGGATTCAAATCAGTTTTGAGTTATATTTTTGTGAATTACTATATAGCTTATTTATGTTCGCTGAATTCGGCCGGGAGTCTATTTCCTAGAACTTTCGACGGATTTAGATTTGCATGTTTGTAGCATGGGAATCACTATTTTACTGCAGTATGGTCTTGCTGTCCTGAACTAGAAATTTGGTTACTTTATCCTTTTATGAATTATCTTGCACTCGTACATGTTTATCTTACAACTCGAACTTGTTACTTGTTTGTACCATGATATACTTGTCCTGTTCGTGACACATACATGCTTGTTTGAAACTATAAATAAATAATCAAGCCGCAGTTTAAGGGAAAGATCTAGTAGTGGATAATTCAGAAACGTGTACTCGAAAGGGGATCTATTGATCCTACGTGATATTTGGAGCTTAATATTAGGTTATTTAGAGCTTGACACGTGATTACTTGCACTTGCACACTTGACACAGAGTTTAATAATTTGGGTATTTGGAGCTTGTTATTTGGTTATGTGGAGCTTGTTTGGAGCTTGTTTATCTGGTTACTTGGAGCTTGATACTTGTTTACTTAGATATTTTTCCTGAGTACACTGCCCTCTACGGCCCACTATGAAATCTAAAATGTAACTTGATTGTATGTAGTAACCATGTAGTAAAAGGATTGATGCATGAAGTGTTACCTAGATAGTAATAACTACAAGACATGACCATGACACTTGAACATGATACTTGATACTTGATTCTTGATACTTGTTACCTGTTTGCATGATACTTGTTTACTTGACACTTGATACATGCTACCTACACTTGTTCATCTTGCCATGCTAGTATTCTATTGTGTTATCATGCATATTCCATGTTATTAGTTAGTTTTTTCCATGTACTTGTATCCTGCACTACAAGCGGACTGTAACTTGCATTGACGGGAGTTTGTTTTCTTTTTTCTATTCCTGCAATTTCTAAATTGCAGATTTTGGAGATCAGCTACCAGATGGAATAGGCGAGATGAGATACTAGATACTGGAGTTTTGCTATCATGTTTTTCCTGTAATTATTATTATTTCTTGTTGCTTGCTTTGAACAATTGTATCTTGTACTTGGATTTATTGTATTTGGGCAATGAGACCCAGGATATTTGACTTATTCAGATCTGGATTATTTGAGGTTAATATATTTTGGTTTCAAGTATTCTTGTTGGTATTTAGATTCATATGTGCATGCTTGGGTTGATTCTTTTGCTTCCGACTTTGATTATTCTTGTAAAATATTGTAAAGATTCTTGAACAGCTTATGGATGATGAAAATCATTCGCTCGGCTTATTCACGTATCCATATTCCGTATTCTCTTTTGGGAAGCAGAGCATGACACAAGGGAAATCCCACGTCTTGACATGACGCATCATGTAGACAACCTATGGACAGTTCAGCCTTCGTCATAAGACAATGCACTACATAGTCACTAAACACCCCACAAGAGTCGCCACGATCCTGATAATTTCGGAGATAGATTCACGTCATGACATGATGCATCATGTAGACATCCTGTAAAAATTCTCACACCGTGAATCTGAGGCCCTCATACTTGTGTTTCTCTTACTTTCATTACATCTTCATTATTGTGTTGTTCTTAGTTATTTGAATCATGAATAAAATCAACACCCTAGAGTTAGCACTTCCTCTATAACGGTCTTAACCATCAATCAATAATAACAACCCAAACTTGGTCATTCATTTCAACATTTTATCTCAAAAGAATTAATCCATGTCGGTATAAGGACATAGCTACACTCTAGTCTTTAATCTCTTTTCATATTCATAGGAATTGAGTATTCATACTCAAAAATTTTTCTCATAATTCATCATAATCTTTCATTTCATTTCCATGCACTAATTCATGTATAATACGACAATTCATTTTTTTTTAATTTACCACATTCATAATTTAACTCAACATAATTTCTTTGCATTCACAAGGTCATTCTTTCACTTATTAAGCCAAAAATCACATTTTCACATTGTATAATTTTAAACAACAATCTCTTTTCCAGTCTTAATCAATCTTCCGTATCAAAATATCATTTTAGAACTCTATACAAGCTTTCTCTGTACTCAAAATATTTGTTGTCTTTAATTACAAAAAGAAATCATATTTTAGTAAACTTATTAATCTCTTTCTTCTCAAAATTTGCTTCTAATTCTCATTATAATAAGCCAATATTGTTGAAATAAATTTTCATGAAGTCTAGGTATTTTTTGAATAATTCTAATATTTTTTCTCAATTTTTTATACACTTGAAATCACTTTAAAAATAAAAAATATCAAAAAAAACCCCAAAAGGCTAGAGGCCGGATCAAATCCAGAACCAAACCCCCACTCGGATGAACAGTAACCGTCCTAGGTCGCACCCAAGAACCAGTAAGGACAAGGTGGCTAATTGTTCAGAAAGGGGGCTTAATTTATACTTAAGGCTTGGGTTTCAGGTTTGAGTGAAAATTGAATTTCAGAAAGATAAAGTCTCTAGAGAGACTCAAACCCAAGACCAAACTTTTCGCCGAGCTACAGTAACAGGACTAAAGTGCACCCACTGACCAGTAAGGCCTGAGTGACTAACCGATATGAATTGAGTTGAGTTGTTTATAACTCAAACACAATTCTAAATCTTTTTTATTTTCTTTTCCTCTATTTTTGTATCATAAAATTTTTTCAGAATCTCAATCTTAGAAATTTACAGCATAACAGTAATTTGAAAATCATTATCTTGACATTAAAAGTGAATTCTCTTCCCAATTTGTATTTTAAGTCTACATTTTCGACTTTGAAAAGGCAACAAGAATTTCTCCACAATTTGGCCAAACAATTATCACAAAAAGATGTTTTTCTTACTATCATTTATTTCTAGAAAAATTCTAGAACATATTTCCTTTCATTTTCACATTAATGTTGCACTAAAATAACACATATCAATAGTTTAATTAGCAAACTAGTCATTCACAAACAAATTTTCTTCATCTAACATGGTTCAAAAATACATATTGCATAGCAACAGTTCAACTTCTATTCTAATAGTCACAATTTATATCAATTATCAACCAATTCATCAAGAATTCATCTCTTTTCTAATTAGTTTCTTTTTAACAATCATAGGGCCAATTTCAACTAGATTTTCGTAGCATATTCATCAATTCAATTCCTAGCATGGTATCTACATTAGAAGTAGAGAAATCACCCACCTTAATTGAAGAAACAAAAAAAAAACTCCTTAGAGAAACTCCTTGAACACACGATCATCTCCTAATTGTGAGCCGTCTCCTCCTTGCTTGTGCACACCAAGAGCCTTCTCCTCCTTGTTGTGTGAAACCCGAGCTCTCCTTCCTCCTCCTCTTGATGTAGGCCGGCCTCCACTAGTGCAAGAACACACCACACAATCTCTCAATCTTTTTTTACTCACACTACTCTCAATCTTTTACTCACAACTTGTTTCTTTCTTCTCACTTTCTTTACAAATTTCTAATGGTGCAAAGAGATGAATGGCTAAGGTGCCTATTTGTACACTTGAAATGAAGGGTGGAGATGCATTTAAATGAAGGGCTAGGATGTACTAGGGAGTTAGAAGAACTACCCACTAGTAAAAACTACCTCTCCAATACTACACTCCCTACTCTCTCTTGAACAATCCGGCCTACCCCTCCAAGCACCATTGCACGTGCATGTGCAATGCACGTGCCTCTCCATGCACCCCTAGTTACTAAGCGTTCATGTGTAATTAATTAATTTGTTACAAAAATAAGTCTACCCTAAGAGTTGTCCAATTTAAATGAGAATAAACTAATGGGCTTATTTTAGTGGGCTAAAAATCTATGGGCTCTTAATTTATTTAATTAATTTAATTAGTGTGGGCTAGAATTAAACAATTAGGCCTTTAAGAATTAATAATAAAAATTAATAGGCTTTAAAAAAAAGAGAAGAAATAAAATACTTGTTCATGACAGAAAAATAAATAATTTTTAAGGGAGAATGTACATAAATTTGCACGTGCAAAACACGTGAAATCAAACAAACTTATATTTAATTATAAATGAAAATTCAGGATGTTACATTGACTCTTATATTACTTTTAGGTCCTACAAGTTCTCTTTTTGCAAAAATTTTCAATAAAAACCACTTCACCAAAAGAATAAATAAAACAAGGAATATATGTGAAATAAAATTGTATTTTTATACATAACAATAATAACAATAATATTTAATAGCAATAAAAGAGATACAATAACTATTTTGAAATTATAAAATACTTTGGTGTTACATTATACACACCTCAAAAGAAGCTCGTCCTCGAGCTATGAGGACCGAGGAAAAACTAATCAAGCACTTATCGACCAACTGATTTATATCCTTCATTATACTAGACCATCGAATGGTCCTTTAGAAATCGCTTCAAACAAATAAAATTTTAAAAATGATTCCCAAAGTTAAATCTTTACAAATACAAATGATCATTATAACAAACTTAACAATATAAACACTATAAAATGATTACAAAAACACCTGTAGTTGAAATACAAGTCTACGTAGTTGTAATACCAATATTCATAAGAAAACACGTAGTGATCATTTACATATCAAAATATTGAAGAAAAAGTATCCAATATTAAACACTTGATGATTTAACAAAGAATCTATTTAAATCTATCTCATTTAACATATGAAAATTCTCTTAGTAATATTTCAAAAGAAAAGCTCCCTTAATAATATGGGTTCCAAGTCAAGAGGGATACGTTCAAAAGGAAAAAGTAAAGTTTCATGATCCATACCAACCACCAAGGCAAAACTATAGCACACCCAACACATAAAACACACATTTCTTCAAGTGGAATCAAAGCCAAATTCCGATGCTTTCCATTCCTGACACAACAAAGAAGCTACTATCTAAATCCTAGTTAGGGCATACACACCTTAAAATGAGAACTTTTCCACTTTAGAATTTAAGCAAAATACTTAAGACTCAGGTAAATTCATCACCAACATACATGAACCCATTTTAACCTATTACAGGATCACTAAGATACTAGTCATCCTAGACCTTATCCTAGTTAACCTAGGTTTTGATACTCAACTGTAACACCCCAAGTTCTCTTTTTTAACTATTCCTTGTTCAAATGACTTCTAACATAATCTATTACTTATCTACATCATTTCCTACTTTAAAAAAAAATACTCATAGATTTTTATCAAAAATTTTGGCAGAGCAGTTTCCCAAGAAATATTAGCATTTTCGCAGCGATTCCTTACAGAATTCTGCAAACAATTACAAAAATCATGGTACCTGTAATATAATTCAATCCTCTCCAGGCAAAGTCATTCAACATCACACAGCCAATAATAAATACGGCTCTGGGGGCATAATACTTCATAACATGCAAGATACAAATTAAAAACTAAAAATTATTCTGAAAACTTATATGATTTTTAGAAAAACTTTAGAAAAATATTTCAAAAATCAACCACATAACCCAATACTCCACAACGAGTCATCACAACACTATATACATCCTTACACCTTACAGTTATATACATAATCTATCATAATACAAAATAATACATCAACTATAGCCATATTCACATATAATACATATACATACATACATACATACATACATAGATATATATATATATATATATATATATATATATATAGAGAGAGAGAGAGAGAGAGAGAGGAAACCTTCCGTTGTGCACTACCCCTCCGTGTGCACTCGGCCTTCCCGCCTTCGTATCGACGATCCGAACCGTTCACATTGATCTACACATCTAAATTAGTGTAAATATGTAAAATCAAATCATTTGAAATTCATTTTCCCATCCATCATGTGACTAGAAAAAAACAATGATTTTTAGCCATACAATTTTGTAACACTTCAATGGATGGGTAAATGAATTTCAAATGATTTGATTTTATATATTTAGACTAATTTAGATGTGTAGATCAATGTGAATGGTTCGGATCGTCGATATGAACGCCCGAAGGCCTAGTGCACAAGCTGTGTGCACTAGAGGAGAGCACAACCGAAGCTTTCCCTATATATATATATATATATCCCAATTACTACGAGCAAAGCATAACTCCCAAACCTCAACAACTATCTCACATCGTTGCTATCAAAACCTGCAGGAGAGTGAGGGTTGTCCACCCTCGGGAAGGAACACCCCTAACCCCTAGAAAACAATAGGGGTTAGCCATATCTGGTGTGAGTATAATCATCATGAATAAGAACAATATCAATGAAATTAATAACATGATTTTTAAAATGATAAACATAAATAAAACATGATAGTGTAAAAGAAATAAATACAATTAGGTACTTAAACCTCACCGTATACCTAACCATCTATTACCATCATCAAACACTTAACAATCCACTTCACATCCACATTACTATACCATGTCACTAATCCCATATATCAATGCATCACTGTAAATAAACCTCCACAAGTATTTCCTTTATCATCTCTATTACCATTTTCTATTAACACATCTATTGACCTTATATGAAATCTTACCTACCGTCATTACCATAATACCACTGATAAACTTATCCCTCTCGCCTCTCTTGGGTTCGTGTCTCGACAGTTAGTTCCCCTCATTTCAACTGAAATGGAGGCAGTAGCTCCTTGACCCGAAATCCAGGGCAAACAAATTTATACTTATCCATAAATTTACCATCCATATACACTTACCATATATTTTCCATTTCTTCATTATCACATAGTTCATATATACATCATCATATGTTTAACCATACACTTGATCATTATCTCGATCACCTTTCTGTCACTCAACTCCCATATTACTCCATATCCGTTTCCTACTTCTCATTATTCAGCAGCACACTTTATAGCACATTCTGGTACTCTATTATTACTATTCACTCATCCAAATATGATTTTGATACCATCACTTTACAATTGACATATTCATATCATCACTAAAGTCATTCTCAATCGTTAATCTAGTTTTTATCCCACTCCATTGTATTTACCATTACTATAATTCTTATCTACATTACCATATCCAAAACTATTTCGATTAGCATTTCCATTTTCGTATCCATTATCATTTATTTAACGACATACTTAACCATGATCGTTATTATATCTTTACCATCTCACATTTCTATCTTTTATTCTATACCATACATAATGCCACACTCCCAAGTTGATCACTTGGGTTAGATTATCATACATCACAATATATATATATATATATATATATATATATTGCCGCACCTCCAAGCCGATAACCTGGCTAATAATCACCGCACCCCAAGTAGAACTTGCGTAATATAACATCACATCTCAAGCCGATAGCTCGGTTATTACTTTTATTTATTTTCATTTTCATCTTACAATTTACTTTACTTTATTTACCCTCTCGCAATCTAATCATCATATCACCAACCCACTAATTCATCGGGAGTTGTGTCAAGGCAGGTAGTTCCCACCATTTAGATGGAAATAGCGGGCGAGTAGTTCCTCGACACAATTCCAAGGTAGATCAAACTCATATCATATCATATTTTACTTTAATTACCATTCTCACAACCATTCTCATCACATAATACCACTTACTTTTATTATTCTTCTCATAATATATTTTACTTTATGTTTCACACTCATATTTATTTCCATACCGCAATTTCATCAATTTATTGATATTACTTCATATACATAATTCCTTCACTTTTCATACTTATTTATAAAATCCCCACATTTTCAATGATCATATTTAATCACTTAACATACATTCTTCTCTTTCTTTGATATTTTCATAGCTCCATCTTTTTATTTTGTAAATATACTCACATAACACAATTTCTTCTCTTTCCATTCTCATTCAACAACGTATTTCGTTCATTATTCATTTACATACTCAACACATACACCACTTGTTATATGAATTGTTTTTTTCTCAGTGCCCACAAAACCCATCAAACTAACGCTGATAGCTCAGAATAAACGCGGAAAGCTGCTCACACAGAGTCTGACACTCCCGAGGCTACGTCTTCCTCCTGGCCTATACCAGCAAGGGACACCCCTCCTATGTCCATCCTGGGGTATCTACTATCATCTCAGGTCTATCCTGAGGTATCTGCACTCCTAGGTCTATCCCGGGGTATCAACTCACTCAAGACAATTCTGAGGTATCTGCACTCCCAGGTCTATCCTGGAGTATCAACTCTCTCAGGTCTATCATGAGCTATCTGCTCTCATCCCAGGTCTACCCTAGGGGTATTAACTCTCTTTCGGCTCTATCCTGAGGTATCTGCACTCCCAGGCCTATCCTGGGGTATCAACTCTCTCTCTCAGGTCTAACCTGAGGTATCTGCACTCCCAGGTCTATCCTGGGGTATCAACTCTCTCTCAGGCATATCCTGAGGTACCTGCACTCATCCCAGGTCTACCCTGGGGTATCTATAACTCCTGTTCCTGGGTATATCCCGAGCCTGTAGGGTCTAGCCCAAACCCCTTGGAGATTGTGCGGAACTGCAATATTAAATTATCATATTTATATCACGTATTCACATACACCTGGTTATTTAATTTATAAAACTATTACTTCATACTTTTGTATCATAAACGCACCAAAGTATTTATCTAATCACTTTATAATATCTTATGAACATACTAAATTAAGTAGATGATTATATCATATTACCGCCCATTAGTTTCACTTTAAACACCACCACATTATACATATACTCACTTATTAATTTTCATCGATTATGCTATCATAACTCATTATCACCCATATATACATAAACCTCACCATACATATATTAACATATTCCTTCTACAGATACCAGGACTAAAGCCGATAGCTTAGTCATCACACCAGATTCCCAGTATAACTGAGGGTAAAATATACTCATATACTACCAGATTCATCACTAATAGAATTTTAATGCCATAAAACACCTCTAACTGCAAAGTAAAGTCATATCAACATCATATAGCCTTCATATCTCATATTAGTAAACATATCATTTCATATTTCCTTTCATATCTCATATCAGTAATTATATTCATATAACTCTGTCGTATCTTATATCATCCCATCATTCTATACCAACACTCAATCTCACCCTTATACGTCATTTCCATTGGGTTATATACCCAAAATTTCCAATTCAATCAATACATGAACTACCATTCATTATATAATTGACATATCACATACATATAGCCAATATAGAGCATCCACAATATATTCCACCTATTTTAAGTGCTACAATACCTCAATATATCATGACAACCTATAAATAGGTCATACATTAGTTATAATAGCCATTTAAAGTTATTCACTAGGATATAAGGCTCATATCTCTCTCCAAACATGCACAACATATACACGGGTTCCAAAAATCACAAATCACTTATTTCGTCTATTTAAGCATAAAACATCAAATTATATCATGTTAGCACATGCACCGCGCTCCATGTACTCAAAATCACCTATAATGGCTTATATGTCCAAAAACATGCACGAGACTTGTCCGCAATATGAAAAGTGCATAAACCGCATAATCTACCAATTTTTATACTTTAACACATCACACTAACCTATACTTCATGTTTCATATACTCAAAATCATTAATTTCCCAACGTATCACCACCCTAATTTCTTAATTTAAGCATAAACAATATTATTAAGCATAAAGTATATATCAAATTCTATCAAATTATCACTTATATTTCATTCAGATATTTCGTCGAACACCTGGAGTGCATACATGTCATATACGTATTTTTGAGTTTCCGACGGGTTTCTAACTCCATAAAATTGCATTAAAATTTATTCTAAATTGTTCCCCTTAATTTACAACGCTTTCTATTACGCATAATTATTAATTTTTCTATTTATTACCCATTAATTCTAAATCCAACACACTAATTATCTTCCAATTTAGTTTCTATCTCTTAAATGCCAAATCTATCACTTCGAAAGTAAAAACGAATTGTCTACTGTCCATACTACACCAATTCACAGCTACAAATTCTCAAATCATACAAACACATAAAGTTTAAATAAAATCCAACTCACCTTACAGTTGTTGATTCCAAAAACCAACACCGTAGGTTGAAGAGCACCCTCTAATTAGCCTACCCCTAAAATTAATCGAAAAATAATTGAAGATTGGATTGGGTGAAGAAGCTTTGGGTTTTGGTCGGGAATGGGTTTTGACCGAAAACGATAAGGAAAATAGGGGGAGGGCTTGCGGTCTGACGAAACGAAAGGGAAGGGAAAGAAGAAAAGTTGAAAAATTAATTCTAAGCCCATCTTTGGCTCTTATATTACTTTTAGGTCCTACAAGTTCTCTTTTTGCAATAAATTTCAATAAAAACCACTCCACCAAAAGAATAAATAAAACAAGGAATATAGGTTAAAACAAAATTTTATTTTTATACATAACAATAATAACAATAATATTTAATAGCAATAAAAAAGATACAATAACCATTTTGAAATTATAAAATACTTGGGTGTTACATTTGGAGAAGTCTTCAGGCAGATTTGGGAACTATGACTGACTTCAGTACTGCCTTTCATCCTCAAATTGATGAACAGACTGAGAGAGTCAATCGTGTGTTGGAGGATATGTTGAGGTGTTGTGTGATGGATTTTGCTAGCAGTTGTAAGAGGCACTTAGCTCTGGTAGAATTTGCCTACAACAATAGCTTTCAGATTAGTATCGGTATGACAACATATGAGGCCTTGTATGAGAGGAAGTGTAGAACATCAGTGCATTGGTATGAAGTGGGGGAAAGGCAGATGTATGGGTTGCTGATAGTGCAACAAACTTCAGAGAAAGTTGAATTGATCAGGAAGAGGTTGGTTGACGGACAGAGCAGACAGAAGAGCTATGCTGACAATCAGAGAGGAGATTTGGAGTTCGAAGAGGGTGACTATATTTTCCTGAAAGTATCTCCAACTAAGGGTGTGATCCGATTTGGGAAAGGAGAAAAGTTAGCCCCAAGGTACATAGGACCATACATGATATTGAAGAGGATTGGGAAGACAGGCTTATCGGTTAGAACTACCGGAAGAGCTAGCCTAAGTGCACAATGTCTTTCACGTGTCTATGCTGTGAGGCTACATTCATGATCCGAGTCATCACTTATTAGAAGTGCCAGAAGGTCTACAGTTAGATCTGAGCTACAAGGAACGTCCGGTGGAGATTGTGGATCGGCGGGAAAATATTTTGAGAAACAAAACTATACCTATGGTCAAGGTTAAGTGGAGGAATCAACTGGTTGAGGAAGTCACCTGGGAATCAGAGGAGAGGATGATGAGAGACCATCCCGAACTTTTTGCCTAAACCCTGTAATTTTACTTCTTTTGTTTTTCTCACTCTTTAAGCATAGTTCCGATGACGGAACTATTCTAAGGAGGGAGTGCTGTAACATCCCTAGAAGAAAAAAATTAATTTTTAATATTTTTCATGTACATTGCACGTAAGATTTTGTGCATTTTAGTCCCGAAAATTTTCTAGAGTCATGAATATTTTCCTTCTCATTTTTTTCTCACAGTTATATAATTTATTTTAATTAAACCCATTAGGCCTAAATCTATTTTTGTAGCCCACTAAAAAATTAATTACAAATTAAGGCCCATGATTTTT
This sequence comes from Hemerocallis citrina, assembly GCA_017893485.1. NCBI lineage: Eukaryota > Viridiplantae > Streptophyta > Magnoliopsida > Asparagales > Asphodelaceae > Hemerocallis > Hemerocallis citrina. The sequence goes on from CM030368.1 coordinate 165,519,520, forward strand.
TCACACTTAAAATGAACATTTAAAATCTAGTACACTTGTCATGTGTAACATACACCTACATCTAATTTAATAACAATTAATAATAGAATGTATATGAGAAGTAGTGTGCACATAGGGTGCACGTGCACGTGTTTGTGCACTAAAGAGGTTGGCCGGCCAATGATGGGAGTCAGGAAGAGTGGGAGAGAGTTGTGTGTGAGTGGGGAGTTATTTTAGGTAGTGGGAGTCATCTCAACCACACATTATTTCTACAAATAGCCTCCTCATTTACCATGAACAACACTAAGAATCAAAATTAAAAAAAAAAAGAAGAGAAAGAAGAGACTTCGGTTATTACTAAGAGGAGGAGAAGGCCATTTTGTGTTTGGAGCTTTGGAGCATTTTTCTAGGAGTTATACTTACTAATTGCATCAAGAAAGAGGTGGGTATTTCTTTTACTTTCTAATTGTTTGTAGTATGCATGCTTAGATAAATTGTGTTTGAAATAGAAAGTTTGGTATGAGTTCTTTAATTTCTAAACTTGTTGTGATGCATGTTGTCTTGACTTCTAGAGTTTTAGTAGTTGATGAATATAAGAAATAAATGTATGCTAGTTGAAAATTTCAATATAGAATTGTTAAGTTGTCAAATTAAAATTCTATTTAGAGCATGTTGTAGTGATGTTAGGCATATGGTAGTATGCCATGATTAAATCATGTATACAAATTGTATGTGTGTAAAAAGTTGTTAAGTTTCATGTGCAATTAGGGGTGAACTATAAGTTAATGGAGATGTGAAATTTTTCGTAAACTAAGAATAATGGATAAAAGAAAATAAATATATTCATGCTAGTTGGTTATAAAGAGTAGTCAATTTTACAAATTTAAGCATATGAATGTAAGATTTCTAAAAGTGAGCATTTAAGTTAATTTGTGAACAACTTTCTACTATTGATAAAATTAAGGGAAAAGCATTTCTGGAAGATTAGAATGTAATTTAGAAGTATTAATTATGATGGAAAACAATAGTAAACAAAATAGATGAACAAATTAAAGGAAGATGAAAACAGAGAATTGAGTTAAAAGATTTTAAACCCATATATTATCAGAATTAATGCTTGGTCTTCTTGGTCAGCACTTGAGCGCAAGGGGGTTTTGCTCTCTGGGTGTGCTCGGGTTCGAGTCTTGGGACACTCTGCCTTTTTTGTTTTTTTTGGAAATAAACCAATTGGCGTTTCTGGGATTCAAAAACAACTCGTAGAGATTTTTTTCACAGTCAGCGAGTGGCTCACTGGTTTAAGGTTGCAGTCTGGGTTGCTATTGGTCCTAGGTTTTTATCCGGGCATCTACACTTTTTTATTTTTATTTTATTTTTATGATTTTTCAAGTTTTAAAATTGGAAAAATTTCATAGAAATATTTTATAATGTTATTAGAACCCTTGGAAATATTTTCACACTAATCTAAGATATATCATGAGAATTAAAAGTAATATTCTTATTAAATAATGTATTAGATGAGTTATTAATTCAAATTCAAAGGGAATTGTACATGATTAAAAATATTTAAGAGTTGGTTGTAGAATATCAATTTAGAACACTTCTTTGTGAGAAATTTCATGAGTATTAACCCATTGAATTAAGGAAATGATTGAGGTGGTTAATAATAAAATCAAAGCATAGTGCGAGATTAAGATCAAGAGTTTCTAGTGATTAATCTTAAAGAGGTTTTGTATTAAGAAATAGTGATTTAATCTTAAAGAACTTTTATGTTGAGAAATATACTTGAAGTATAGATAAACATGAAGAAGGTTATATTAGTCAAAAGAACATTGAATATTATTATACTGAATAGTTTGGTTGGTTAACCAAGAAATGGTCTATAAGAATTTGACTTGACAGATTGTTATTAAATGTTGCTATAAGAAGTGGAGTACTTCATAAACATAAGAAATGTGAATAAAGAAGGTATGAATAACCCATGATGTCGAACATGAAGGATGTTGATTCTAGAGATTAAGTGAGACCCAGGTACCGGCAAAGTGAGGAAATGAAATTATTGAGATTTGTGAAGTGGCCAATATGGGCTATCATTTTCGGTATATTGTTTAAGACCGGTAGGAGGGTAAACTAGCTCTAGTGGTTTTTATTATTCATGTTTGAACCTAAGGATAGGCACTAGAAGAAGATATGATCAAAACAACGACAAACATGTCCGATAAAGAATGTGCAGCTCCTAGGTGTTCGAGATCGAGGAATATGCACGGTAAATCCATGTATATGGGCTAGGGGTATGTCCGTATATTATCGAAAAGGCCGGTAAGGAGATTGTAGTTCCTAGGAATGTTCGGGATGGACAGGATACGCTCGGTAAATCCATTGAGGTGGGATAGGGGTAGGCCTGGTTCGTAGTTGCGGGAGATCGACTTGCTAGGGTTCGTTGCTGAGGATACGCCCAGTAAATTCACTGAATTGGGCTAGGGGTATGCCGGTAAGGTCCCATATCCTGGGGGTGTGACTCCTTGGTGACTACCCATTGGAGTATAATCATTTGGTTAGGTTGCGTGACGTGGGATGTAAACGCTATAATGAGGAGTATGTTAAGGGCTTGCTCTCGGACCTAGTATGGGATGCATAAAATCTGAACAAGTATACATTAGTGTCATTGTAGTGTAAATATCTGCATTAGGCATTAAGTGCATATCATACACTAACATGTTTAGGATAGTCACTTTTCTCACTTTATTGTGCATTCAAGTTTGTGTTTGCTAAAGTAAGAGAATCGGTGTATTATAGTATTGCGTCAGTTATATGCAACTGACGTGCCCAAAGTTTTTCAGTGCATGACTTGGATTAGCAAAAAGGCATAAAGATGAATTGATACCGATGATTACATCCAGATTAAAGTTGTTGAATGTTAAAGTTGTATATTTTTGTTGTAATTTACGCTGTGTATTTTATAACAGATAATGTGTAATGAAATTTTTTTTTAAATTCCCTGTAAATTTGTACTAATTAAAGTAAAAGATCCTGTATTTGATACGAATTACCTATGTTTGGAATTTGGGCCATTATAGTTCGTATGATGTGCGTAGTGTTTGACGAAGTTAGAACTTGTTCGTCTTGTACCTATCTAGTTGTAGGAGCAATTCTGAGAGAGTTGTTTTCCAAACTTGGTGTATAGGTTTTCCAACAAATTGTGAGGGTCACATCGAGTTGCGAGTTGAACTCCAAATGTTGCTTTTGCAAGTTTTATTGAAGTAACTACAATCCACGATTTTGGACCTTTAATATATTTTTAAGGATTTTAACTAGTTTTAGGAATAGATCGAATGGTGAGTTGAACTCAGAATTTGCTTTGTTGCAAGTTGCTAGGGTAACTCCGAGCCATATGTATGGACTCCGAACATGTTTTCGATGCATTAACGGGTTGTAGGAGCAGGTCAAATAGCGAGTTGAACTCTGAACTTGCTTCATTGCAAATTATTATACTATAGGTATGGACTCCGAACTCATCTTATAAGGAGATTTTAATGAGTTTTTGGTACCATTTTAGTTATAAGTTTGGCGTTTAACTCATTGTTTGCTTCCATAGAATTGCACAGAATCTTTAAAAATAAATGACTAATTTTATTGTTGAATAAACTATGTGGCTGCTTTAGCAGCTGATCTTTATTACATGCATTTACCGGCCATTAAAGTGGTCTTTATTGAAAGAAAAAACTAAATGGCTACTCTAGTGGTTGGCCTTTATTACAAGTTAAGAAAATTTGCTACTACTACTAAGGGAGGGCATTTCAGATGCCCTCGTTATACTTCATAAGGTGCTCAGTATTCCAAGTTCTGGGTATCTTCAAGTCGATATGACCTCGGGAGGATCACTTGGGAGTCCTTGTATGGCCCATCCCAGTTGGGTGTGAGCTTTCCCTTCTTTCGCGGATCAGGGATTTCGAGTTTGCGCAATACTAGATCACCATCTTTTAGACTAATGGGGTGAACTTTCTTGTTGGGGCGAACTTCTTAACCATTTGCTGGTAAATTTTCCTCCGTTTGGATGATCTTTCCTGTACCTCTTCATTGATGTCGAGATTGACTCAAGATTGTTGGAGTTCTGTTCTTTGTGGAAGGAAAGATGACCGGGAGATGGAAGTCCTATGTAGCTACCATTTCCGCTATTTTCATTTCTTCACTTTTGGTAATATTTTATTTGTAATTGAGTAAAATACTCTAATTTTTCTTTCTTGATTATTTTAAATTAAAATCGTTCATGAAATTCTTCGTTCTTCTAGATTGAGCGATACTTGTTGATCCTATTTTCTTTTATTTAATTGTGGGTATTTTTAATTGAACCCAGTTATTTTAGATTCATCTCTTATTGAACCCTAAAATCCAATTTCAATTGTTCTTGACCCAAAACTACTATTATTGGATCCTAACCATTAAACCAACATCCTAATTGCACCCTATAAATATAATCCTATTGCAAACCCTAAATTTTCACAATTTTGAACCCTAATAGCTGTCTATTCTTTCTCCTATTTTCTCTATCTTCTCTCCTCTCACAACCCATCAGCCAAACCCAAATCCAACCATCCCCTTTCCGGCCTTCTTCATCGACAAACTCCGACCACCCCCCTCGTCGCCCAACTCCGTCGACACCTTCCGTCGATGCCCAGCACACCAAAACCCCAACCCCGACCTCTCCTTCCCCTTTGCCCTGTTTCCGATCGATAACTGCAGTCGAAACCCCAACCCATTGGCTGTCTTCCCCGTTACGCTCGACGTCGCCAGCGACGCCTGCCCCCTCACCAGTGACACCTGCCAGCCCCCGCTGTCGGCTTAGCTGTCGCCGCTGCTCTTGGTCTTTGCTGTTGCTGCCTTTTGCTCCTGCTGTTATTGCTTGTCTCTCCTCTTGCACGTGTTATACACGTGCTTTTTTGTGGATTCATGTATTTGTGGGTTCGTTGCTTCAGGATTCTCATCCCGTTATTCTTGGTATTCGATTTCGTCGTCTATAAGGCAAGTCACTTTCCTCTTGAATTGTTATTGAATCAAATTCATGTTTTTGTTGAAACACTTGCAAGTAGATCCTATTGTTTATCGTATTATACATTGTTCATCTCTTTCGTTGGGTATATTGAGGGTTTACACGAGCTAACCCCAACTTACTTGACTTCGTGCCTCTATTGACTCCAAAGATGGAATCTTTCATGTTTATCTATATGTTGCATGCTGGTTGTATTTTGTCTGCTAGTTTCGACCCAGTAAATGATCTTAAAATGAATAACTTTCTGCATATGAATTGTAGCCTTATCTTTCTAGTTTCCAGAACATCTTGAATTTCTGAATTTTGAGTAGTGTAGCAAAAGTAATGCACTTTTACTATAGCTATGTTTTTATTTTCATGATTTTCATATTCTTGTATGTTTCATGTTTAAACTGTTAAAAGGCTGATCAAATGATAAAATATTGCTCTGAACATTTTAGATTTTTGTTTAACATGTTTAGGAGTTTAAAATATTTTTAATGAATTTAATATTGAGTTTTTACTGTTTCTAAAATTATAATAACTTAATGTCGAAATTCTGCGTGAACATGAAATCTGTAAAGAATGATGTGTTTGACCTAGCTATTGTTGTCAGATTTTGATCTTTAAATATGCGTTGGATTCGTTGGGAAGTCTAGTTTCTAGAATTTCTGACGGATTTAGTTTTCGATTTCTGTAGCAGCGGAAATTATATTTTTGTACAGACTACTCTTTCTATCCAGAATTTCACTTTTCAGTTTTTCATAATCTAATTATTCCTATATCATAGTATTGTATGAATTGAATGGTATATGTTGTATTGCATGATCCTAATGAGTTATTGTCATCATCCTAGTTGTCTTATCCAAGTTTATCATCCACTGTTTTCCTATTGTTACCATCGTTCATCTCATGTCTTATATTTGCATATTGTATTGTTGCATTAATAAAATAATTAATAAGTCGGGATTTAAGGGATTGACTGGAGTAGTTGATGACATAGTGACTATACACGGAAGTGTGGGCCATTTTTCCCAAAATATTGTGTTGGCAAATGTTATTGTTATCGGTTTATTGTTGGATTACTGACACAGTATCCCAATTGATCGTGTATTGTTTTATTGTTATTGAGCCAACCAGTATGCACCAATGCTGCAAATAATGTTCTCGTGCCATGTACATGATCTATAGAATCTTCCACTTAAGTCTAAACGACATTGATTGCATGCATCGAACCTGTAGTATGGGATGCAGTAGCACGTGCATTAGTTATGATTAAAATGAATAATAGACTTAAGAATTGACACAACATCGACATTGCATATTGTTCATCATTGTTTCAATTGATATCAAATATTTTCTAAGTGTTATTGATATTGATATTGAATATTGGTATCGAATATTGAATCGTTGTTTATAACCATTGCATCGATTATCTAGTGCCCCAAATTTCCAATATGATATCTTAGAAATACATGACACAATTCTCAGCATCAACTTCAATTGCAATAGTAAACATAGCCAAAAACACACATAATTTTTATTTCAACTTTTATTACAACACTTGTTTACAAAACACAGCGGAATACAAAATACCTTGAATTACAATCTTTTTCTTTTACAACACTCTCTTTTACAATTTACATAAGCTCTTTTAACATTCTAGCACAAGCATCCAAATCCCAAGCTATAAGCACCTACCTGTAAAACATGAGGCTAGGGATAATCCCTAACCCCCAAAACTACAGGGGTCAGCCATAACGGTGTGAGTGACATAAGAGAAAACAACATCAAGAAAATATAGAGCATAGAGTTGTCAACAACATGTATTAACAGCAAGAATAAATGAAATGAGAAATAACAATAAGCAAAGCATGAAAACATCAAGGAATATAAGATAGTAAATAGTAATACATGAAAATTTCAAGAGAATCTAGACTAAGTGTCAAGTGTAGGAAAAACAGAAAATACAAGCATAAAACCAGGTCAAGAAAACATCAATGCTATATGCTGACTCTCTAATGCATACTTGTCAGATTCTATCCATTCCATAGTACATAGGTCCGGTGCATGCCCTTATCGTTCTCCACTTTATAGGGTTAAATCCCTCGTTATGCAACTAATCCTACTACGGTGATGGAAAACAAGATCCAGAATACTCCGCGAATAGGCACCACAGCTATCAACGTGCAAGCATCATGTAAGAATAGCTCAAAAATCGGAGAATCACCTCCCAACCGTGTACCCCACGAATAGGCTTGCAAGGCCCTCGATGTGCAGATACACCAGGTACATTCTGTGAATAGGCCTGCCTACCCTCGACACGCGAATGCACCCTGTATGCTCCGTGAATAAGCCTGCAGACCCTCGACACGCAGACATACAAATATCCTCTCGAGAAAGAACAACACACAGTCCTAGAACGCATCTGTTGGACTAACAAAACCAAGAGTATGTACTTACGTTTCCCAAGTTCTATCACGTCTCCACTAGTGCCTGTCCTTAAGTTGATTATTATTAAAAACACAAAATCCTCAACTCTAGAGTTAGTGTATCCTACCGGACTTAATTCCACAACAACCAAACCAAGACCCCACAGGTCTAAATCAACAAATCTCATCTGCCGGTTTACAGGACTCCCACTCAACTCCTAGAGATATCATCAAGACCAAAACTCATAAATCCATCGTCAAAACGATTGCACGAGGAAAACTTCTTAAACCAACAAAATCCAAATCTTATATAAAATTCCAGAATTCAAATAAATATTAAATCCATTGAATAACTAAAAACCATACTTTTAAGTTGTAGAACATCACAAAATATCAACTCCTTTGAAGACACGTATAGCTCAATAAGGTCCAAAAGAATACATTTAAAGTTCCAACATAAATCTCTATAAAACATTTAAATCTGTAGTAAAACATCTTTTGAAATAATATAATATTAAAGGAACAATCATTCGAAGAAACATCAGAATAACTCAAAAAAACATCAGTCAGAGCGGTAACAGTTGACTGTCCAGAGCAAAAACCCAACACTTCAAGAAATATAATTCTAAGTAGTAGCAGTCGACTGTAAAAAGTCATCGGTCGACTGTCCAGAGTGAAAATCCAAAACTTCGAAAAAAACATCAAAACAGAGCAGAGACAGTCGACTGTTAACAAATCTCAAATCACCTAGATGCAATTCTACTCATAAATAATTAGGTTTTCATAAAAGATCCAATTTTGATTCACCAATTCATCCAATCCATCATATATATTCATACCCAAATCCTAGCATGCTTTCTAGTAGATGAAACGCCACATAAAATATTCAAAGAACAAAACAAAACAAATATATCACTCACCTTGTTGAAGAAATCGAACAAAGACAAATAGAAAATAAGAAAAGCCTCTCCTTCGTAAGAAATCGAGGATTTTCTCTTTAAAATCCAAGAAATAATAATAATAAAATCCTTTGTGTTGTGCAGCAAAAGAAGGCTGCACTCCACCTTTTAAATAGGCCGGAATATAGGTTTTTAGGGTTTTGAACACATTTGCAAAAATACTCCTTTTAAATATAACTTTACATAAATAGATCCATATACTTGGAAACTTGATAAAACCAATTTATTTGAGATTTAAAAATAAAAAAAACCATCATAAATTCAGCCGGCACTGTTTGAAAAGCCCAGAAAATGAATTTGCACTTTTACCCCCTCAAAATGACAATTTTGCAAAAAGATCATCTTTTATCGAAACTTGTAAAATAAATCAAATTCATCAAAACAAAAAGTAAACTTTTTAACCCTGAGTTGACTAGGCATTATACCCAGCCGAAAAAATCCAAAAATCTGGAGTTTTCACTCTAATTAGTAATTTTGCACAAAAGTCCTTCTTTTTGTAATATTTGCAAATAAGTCCAATAATTATTAGAAAAATCTAGAAAGATTATAAATAATCTCAAATAATAAATAATGAGTTTCCCAAAAATAATTTTGGCTTTTGAACTTTCCAAGAAACATTTGCACTTGTTTTGCACGTGTAAAAAGGAAAATTTTCAGAAAAATATTTATTAAATCTCCAAAAATCATTTTAATTAATTTATAAATCTTAAAAATAATATTTAAAAATATGGGGGGTACAACAGATTATCATGATATTGATTATTGCTATTGCCCCATGGTATTGATTCCTATTGATCCATTGAATTCATTGCTATATCCTTATTCCATAGTTCCTGGCTTTCTCTACTTGATGTCCATGACTTTCTCTAAGGAAAATTTTTCTTCTCTTTTTAGATGAAGTGTCTATAGATGATCATGGAGAATTTCCTACTGGAATTGGAGAACAAACTTTCTAAAGATTTATGCTGTCTAGTTGCTTATTGTTTTATTGAACTTAATATATTGAGACTTATTATTATTTGAGATTGGATTTATTATTGTATTGGACTTATGTCTTAGATTTTATTATTGTTTCTAGACGTTGGTTTATTGTATTTGGATATTTTATATTGCTTCATTCCAAGTATTATTGTTCATGAGATTATTATTATTGCCTTCACAATTGTTCTGTATTGATTATATTGTTGAGTTGATCGGATAAAAAACTTATGGGTGACGTTAGTCATTCGTTGGGCCAATGTCATGTTCTCGTATTCTGTATTTTTGAAAAGCGAGGCGTGACATCCTACTTCTAAGGGGATGAGTGCTTCCGAGGCGTAGGCAAGGTTGAATGGTCACCTATTGGGGAGTGCTTTGTGGTTCTATAAGACCACAATACACTTGTCAACTCTTCAACCCATAACCCTTTTGCGGCTTCTCCTAGTCTCTTTTTGAGGTCATCCAAAATCCATTGATTTGCATTTTTAACTTGGCCGTTAGTTTGGCGATGTGAGACAGAAGAGAAGTGTTGAGTGATTCCTAAATCCGTGCAAAACTGACGAAAGATTTTCTCGGTGAACTGTGTGCCGTTGTCTGAGATTAGTATGTAGGGAATACCAAATCTATAGACAATGTTCTTCCAAAAAAACTGTTGAATCTTCTGTTCAGTGGTAGTTGCTAGCGGCTCTGCCTCGACTGACTTTGTGAAGTAATCGATGGCTACTGCTAGGAAAAGATTTCGGCCGGCTGTTGGTGGGAATGACCCAACCAAGTCTATTCCCCACATGGCAAAGGGGATGGGGCTTGACTTAGAATTGAGGATTTCTTGGGGTCCTCTTTTAATGGCCGAGTACTTGTAATAAGGGTCATATTTGCGAACATATTCTTGTGCATCACTTAGTTCCGTGGGCAAATAATACCCATGATTAAGTATCTTTCTGGCGAGGGACCTTGCTCCTTGATGGTAGCTGCCGATTCCTTCATGTTGTTCTTTGATGGCGTATTATGCTTCTTTAGGAGTAAAGCATCTCAAGTAAACCTACCATCAACTAGAGTGTATGATCGTTTGTACAGGAGTCCTTCTACGAGAGTGAACCTTTCCGCCCTTGTCCAAATTTTGCGTGCTTCTTTTCGATATTCAGGGAGGATCTCCTTGTCAAGGAAATTGATCAAGGTTTTCATCCAACATTGTTCGGACATTGGGGTGCGACAGCCATGAGCTCCAACTCTTCCTCCTCGATGCTCGGTTTGAGAAGTACCTCAATGAGGAACGTTCGGTCAAGCCCAACATGAGATGAGGAAGCTAGCTTGGAGAGGGAATATGCCTGCCCATTTTGCTCGCGGGGAATGCGAGTGATGTTGGCTTCCTTCAACATCGTCAGGAGTTTCTTCACTTGTGATAGGTATTTGGCCATACGACCATCTTTAGCATCGTAATCACCTTGGACCTGATTGACAACTAACTGGGAGTCGCTAAACATCTCGAGTCTTCATGCGCCCGCTTCATGTGCTAACCGGAGACTGGCGATCAGTGCCTTATATTCGGCTTCATTATTGAAGGTTGGGAAGTTGATGCACAATAAGTACGGGAGAGTGAACTTATTAGGTCCCAACAATATGATCCCGACTATGCTTCGTTCGAGGCAAGAGGACCCATCTACATATATCTTCCAGAGCGGGAGGGTTCTTCTTCCTCTGTGGTGTCGGGAATGGTGATTTCCATAATGAATTCGGCAAAGGCCTGGGCCTTGATGGTTGTTCTTGGGCAGTAGCTAATGTCATGTAAACTCAGCACAATGGAAAACTTCATTAATCTTCCAGAGCTTTCGGGTTTAAGGAGCACCTGCTTAAGCAGCTGATCGGTGAGGATGCATAGGGAATGTGCTTGGAAATTAGGGCAAAATTTGCAAGCCACTGTGATCAAGGCATAAGCCATCTTTTCCATCGTAGAGAAATGGAGTTCTATGTCATAGAGTACTTTTCTCACATAGTAGACTGGTTTTTGAACCAAGTCTTCTTCTCTCTAACTAAGACGAAGCTGAGAATTTGGTTTGAGGTGGCTAATTAGAGGTAGATGGTTGGCTTGGGCTTGCTGAGGAGCAGAGGATGATGAGGTATGCTTTGAGCTGTTCGAAAGTGATTTGATGTTCTTCCCCCTCCCCCCCCCCCTCCCCCCCATGAAACTTTTCACACCATTTATGACTTTGAAAAACGGCAGTCATTTCTCCCCAGACATAGAGAAGAATCGGCTGATGGTAGCCAAGCGGCCGGTGAGTTTCTACACTTCCTTGACTGTGGTTAGGGAAGACATGTTGCGAATTGCTTGAATCTTCTTGGGATTGGTTTCGATTCCCCTTTGACTAACCATGAAGCCCAAGAATTTACTAGAGGATACTCTGAAAGCACATTTTGAAAGTTTTAAACGCATGTTATGCTTGCATAATTATTCGAATGCTTCTTGGAGACATGTGACATGGTCTTCTTTTTGGAGGCTTTTGGCTAACATATCATCCACGTACACCACCATGCTCCCACCGATTTGACTTTTGGATACCTTATTTACAAACGCTGGTAACTGGCGACATTTTCCATGCCAAAAGGCAAATCTTGATAGCAGTATAGACCATGATCTGTTATAAAAGATGTCCTCGGGGTGTCAGGCAAAAACATTTGAATCTGGTTATACCCAGAGAATGCATCCATGAAGGTTAGGTGTTCATGCACGGATGTGGCATCAATCAGTGCATCAATGCTAGGGAGAGGGAATGGATCTTTCGGGCACGCTTTGTTGAGCTCTGTAAAGTCTATACACATTCTCCACTTACTGTTGGTTTTCTTAACCATTACCACATTGGCTAGCCACTCAGGGTAACTAACTTCTTGGATAAACCACGCAGCTAGGAGTTTGGCGACTTCTTCTTCAACTGCTGGTAGCCTGTCAGGGGCAAATTTGCGGCGCCGTTACTAAACGGGCTTGGCATCCAGGCTCACACTTAGGTGGTGCATGATCAGGCCTCCAGATTTTTTGGATATGTCGGCTGCAGTCCAGGCAATTAAGTCTTGATTCCCTCTTATGCAGGCAATGAGGCACTGCTTGAGTTGGAGAGGAAGGGTTTTGCTGAAATGAAAATTCTTGGTCTGATCCTCTTGAGAGAAAGGGATTTCTTCCAATTCATTCGCGGGCTTTGAATTTACGTGACTTCTTTCTGGTAATAGTTCGATGGCATTGAGCGGAAGAACTGAGCCCCCATTGTGGCGGTGTAGTATGGTCGTGTTGCCTCTTGGCTACTTGTGACTTGGCCTGCGCCTATTGATATGGGGAATTTAATCTTCATGTGAAAAGTGGAGGTGACCGCAGGAAAAGTTTCTAGGCCTAGGAGGTTGAATATGGCACTGTAGGCGACTCTGATGTTGACTACCATGAAGTTTAATGCCTCTATTCGAGTTGTGGGAGCTTGTCCGGCTGTCACATCTAGTGTGATGTTTCCTTCGAATTGGACGGAAGCACATGAGAAGCAGTGGATTGTGTAGTTGGCAGGCCTGAGCCGGTCCCGGGAGAGCTTGAAAGCATTAAATGTAGCCATGAAGAGGATGTTGACTGAGCTGCCATTGTCGATGTGTCGCACCTCGTGATTTACCCTGCATAGGTTTATAACCAGTGCGTTGCAATGAGGTATTTTAACGCCCTCTAGATCTTTGTCAGAAAATGACACAGGGATGCCCACGCTCTTAGTAGGCAGAATGTTGTGTACTGAGTTGACATCCCTTACAAAGGCTTGCGAGAGGAGTTGGAATCTCCCCCCATCGGGCATCCATGAATGGAGTGGAGAATGACCATATGTTCTTGAGTCTTGGAATTCAGTAGGTTTCTCTGGACGCTTATTTGCACCCCGAGCTGGAGGGATTTTGACATTTTAATCTTTCTTAACGAAATGGGAGAGGTAGACTCAACAAATCAGACCTTAGAGTTCTTTTTTGAGGGCTCGATAGTTTTAGTGGTCTGTCCATGGTCTTTGTGAACCCCGCACAACTTATTTCCATCCCTTCTTTTGCTAGTTGTGGTCATCTTGGGAGGAAGACGGACTATTCCTTCTTTTTCAACTGCCATGAGGATGTCAGACACACTTGCATTCAGGAGAGTGAATATGTCAAAGAGTGGTGTTGGAGGAGGGCAGTGTTGGCCTGCGCCGTCTTTCTAAAACTTCTTGGCCCCCTCTTCACTTGTATTCTTCCGTTTGTTCTCAGAAGGTGACTCTTTCTTGCTTTGAGGGTAGAGAGCTTCCTCGGCCCTAATGTACTTGTCATTCCTTTCCAGGAGCTCAGTGAAATCTTTGGGTGATTTTTAGTTCTTTGTGAGTGACACTGTGATGAAAGGCGGTAGCGGCCACCGATGAGTCCAGGGCAGAGATGGACCTTACTTCGGCTGTGAAGCACTTGATAAAGTCTTTCAGCAGTTTTCCATCCTTCTGTTTTAATTCCAATAGGGAAGCACTTGTATTTTTAGCCTCGCGGCTAGTAATGAGTGCATTATGAAAAGCTTTTCGAGCTGGTCGAAGAAGAATATTGACTCTGGAGTGAGGCCGGAGTACCATTCCTTTGACGACTAACTGGGAATGTTCGGCACATGAGCGTGTCAGTGGCGTTGTCGATCATCATAAGAGTTTTGAAACTCTCAATATGGTCTGTTGGGTCTGATTCACCATCTTATCATTCGAATTGAGGAGCTTCGATGCTCTTCAAAACTGGTGCATCAAGGATGGACTTGCTGAATGGCGGTCGACTGGGACAGTAAGCCTTGTTGGAGCGGTTCCCTTCATTCTTTATCCATCCCAAGCGATCTTCCACTTCTTAAATGTGGCGAAGGATTTGGTTGTCATCAATCTAGTTGAGTCGCTGGATCTTTCTTCTCCTGAAGGAGTAGAATGGCAGCTCCATGAGCATCGTCCCTATTCATAAGGACCCCGGATATCTCGGAGGATGTCTTGCTTGAAGTTTTCTAGTTCGGCCCTAATGACTGGAGCCTCTTGCTCTTTATTTTTTTCGAGATGCTTTCAACTCTGACGAGTCCGGCTTCTTTCTGCAGTATCCCCCTGTGAGAGGAGTATCTTGATCTCGACCTTCGGGGAGAGTTGCTTCTTCAATTCACTTGATGTTCTGAGCAGGAGGCCTCGATTTAGGCGCGCCTATCATCCAAATAGATCGGTAGATTGGTTCCCTGGTGCTTGGTGCTGATGATTTGACACAGACCTCTCGACCTCTAAGGATCTCATGAGGCCAATGAATCGTTGGAAAGATTATGGGCTGAGATATGGACGTGCAGAGGGTGCAGTTCATGACGAATTTGTCGGGAGCCCCCCGGTGCCTCTCTGTTGACAGGAGCTTAACTAGGCTATTGGAGCTGATCTGGCTGATGATGAGGAATTGGGTCCTCCATAGGAGGAGCAGGTTGATGAAGATAATTGGTGCGACGACATGAAGTCTCCGCTCTGTCTCTTAGTCTTGGTGGCATGGTGGTAAGTCTGATATGTGTAGTTTTCCACATATGGTGCCAATCTGTTGCTACTTATTTTGGTGTAGAAGAAACAGATATTGAGTTTATATTGGAAGGAGACTACTAAAGGTCTAACCTTTGATCTTCATCGTAAAAAGTAATTAAGGCTCCAGATAGTAGATCTGGATTGTTGATTGAACACCGTGATCTGAATCCGACGGTTGTTGATGCGGCTGATAGACCTGCAAAAATTCTTAAACACTGGGGATGGTCCCGGTGACAAACCCTCAAATGCTCAAGTCAGAACCAGAGAGAGAGAATGTTTGAGAGAGAAATTGAGAATTACCTTCTGACTGAATAGGGGAGAGGGTATTTATAGGCATGAGAAATAGTTTAGGAGATCGATACGAGTCCATTTGATTGAAATGAATTCTTTATCTCCTGTTGGTTCTCCCCCTTAAGAGATAAGACTCTCTTGTCTGGGGATAAGAGATTTGACTTACAGCCCTCTTGTGCTGGGTGTCTCTCCAAGTGGGCCTAGTCGTCTTTAATGGGCTTGAAAGTGGCCTATATCTTATGATGGACCCAAAGAAGGCCCAGACCAGCTAAAGATGGTCGTTCATGGTTAACCTGCCTGTAGGAGCTTTGGATCTGTGTTGGAATCGTACGGCCCGGATTTGCTGCGATTTTTACAGTCACGCCCCGCTTCCCAAAAATATGAAATACGAGCGCATGACGAAGCCCAGCGAATGATTTTAACATTATTCATAAGCTGTAGGATCAACTCAGCATCACAACAAGAACATAACAAGAGATATATATAACCATGCATGCATGAATAATTTATTAGCAACAGAAACAATTGAAACACAATAATAATATCCAAATAGTTTCAAGTCTGGATCAAGGTTAAAACTCGGGAACATAAGCCCGTTACAAGTTCTAAGTAACAAGAATTTAAATAACTCAAGAAAAATAAATAATCTAAGATAGTCCTTTCTCCACTTGAAGACTAAAATCTCTGCTCACCAATTCCAGCAGGTAGCTCGTCTCCAAAGTCTGCTTAATAAATATAAAAGGAAAAAATAGAGAAAACAAGAGAAAATGTCCTTAGTTCAAGTTAGGGCCACAAATAGTAAAAACGAGTACAAGTAATGTGGAACAAGAATTGGAATCAAGAATGTAACAGGGATACAACAAGTAGTGAAAATCCAAGAACTAGCTAGCAAGAAGGACAACTCAAGTAAACAGGCTGGATAACAAATACTAATAGTGGAGCAAGTGACAAGTAAACATGTAGGGGTATCTAACTTCAAGTGACAGACATCAAGTACAAGTGTCAGATAACAAGCCTCAAGTCTAGTGTCAAGTTGTCAAGTACGAGTATCAAGTTGCAAGTGTCAAGTATTATATTCAAGTATCAAGTCTCATGTAACATGTCATCAAGTATCAAGTAAACATGTATCAAGTTCAAGTTTCATATTTCAAGTCTCATGTATCATCTAATCAAGTATCGAGTGAGCATGTATCAAGTTCAAGTTTCATGTTCAAGTCTTGTGGTTATTACTATCTAGGTAGCACTTCATGCATCCATCTTTTTACTACATGGTTGCTACAGTCAATACAATTTCGTTTAGTCCTAGTAATGGAGCCTATAGGGCGGTGTACTCAGGTATCAAGTATCAAGCCAGTCATGCTCATGAATCGGACATTCATATAACTAGTTCATGTGACAAGTCATAACAAGACAAGTCATGAATCATACATATACTAGTTCATGGATCAATAATATACTAGTCCATGAATCGATTTATAATATAATAGTTCATGAATCAAATAATATACTAGTTCATGAATCTAATAATAATATACTAGTTCATGAGACATGTATCAAGTTGGAAACACGGGCCCCCTTCCGAGTACACTTACCTATATCGCCCACTACTATGGCCTTTCCTTAACCCCGGCTTGTTATTTTTTATTAATTTTTATCAAGCAAGCATGCAAGTGTGCGAAACAAGTCAAGAAATCATAGTCATGGACATCGGACAAGTTTGAGATATTTATATAGCATATTCGAGGGTCAACATGAATCCAAATATCACGAATAACGAAAATCTCAAATCTGGACAGCACGATGTTGTTGTACCAAAACTGTAATTCCTGTTGCTACGAGATAGCAAATGTGGATCCGTCAGGAGATTTAGAAACTAGATTCCTGTCCGGTTCCAATGCATATAATTAAGGTACATGAAAGTGGTGGGAACATATGTCAAAACAGCGAACTACACAGCTAATGTGTTCAAACAGAATTTGTGAATCTGGATTTATACATGTGAAACAGTGTTGAAACATTGTTAATTAATTCTAAGAAAATTTGGGGATGTTCTCTAGGGTGTCCAGCAACAGCATATAAAGTTTCAAGACAAACGCTTACTGTTAACATAGTTTAATTAATTTGCAAACTAAGAATGTGTAGCAGTTTTGCGAATCTGTGACTAACGACACAGCTGCAGTAAAACTACAATAACTCCTAGACCGTAACTCGGAATTCAAAAATTCTGGAGGCTATCGATATTTAGACATCTAGAGCTACATTTACTGTTCAGGGCTAGGGTTCAGATTCTGATTTTAAAGGGGTCAATACAGCATAGTAAGATCCAGGATAGCAACATGTAGGAATGTTTTACGTGTATAGGTTGCATGAAAATTAGTTATTAGGCGTCTAGGTTAATGTGTGATATAAATACGGGGTAATAGTTATCAAAACAACCAGTAATATTTATTTCTCAACTCAAGGAATGCAAGGTCATCACACACATGATACATCACACATCTACAAGTCTAGGGTTTCTTAGTTTCATGTGTTCAAGTGACTAGAAGATAAAATGAGTCCAAATAATTGTAAATATAACAATAAAGGTGTTGTGACTCTTAAGATTTAGGGATCGACGGTAAAATATTCAAGATCAACAAATGATAAGACAAGAAGGAGTCACAACTACAACCTATTTGCGGTATTTTTAATTAAATGCTTGTACTAGGACAATAAATTGTACAAGGAGAATACTTGCCTTTAGGGGAGTAGTCGACGATTCCGATGAAGGAATAACAGAGATGGATCCCGGCACGGATCTCGATGATGATCCAGATCAAATGAAGATCTAGCAAATCCAATGATCGAGATCAAAAGTAAAACATATAAGAATTAGAAGAGTACCGAAAGAGTAATTATATAATGATTAACAATTGATGAATAAGAACAAAAAGTGGATCAAATGTTTAACTCACCAAGTAGAAGACGAACGAGATGATCAATGGCCGAGATCAAGTTGATCAACCAATTGACGGCCGAGATCGAAGATCAAGATCAAGATCATGATTAAGATGATGATCACGATCGCGATGATCAAAAGAGATCCGACGGTCGAGATCAAGATCTTGATGAAGATGATGATGGTGGTGATGAGATCAATGACCGAGATCAATGGATCAAGAAGACGATGATCGTGATTGCGATGAACGACGATCGGACGGCTGAGATGTGATCGGATGGTCAAGATGAGATGATGAAGATCAGACGATTGAGATCCAAGAGCTATAATCAAGGTCATCAAGGCGATCGACGGCCCAGAATGCTCTGATTGAAATCAAGATCATGATGATCAAGTCGATCGGACGGTTCACGATCACTTGATCAACACTTCGATCAAACGGCACCCATCAACAATGACTCTGACTGGCTTGGCGGATGGCGGTGACATTGGACCGGGACGGTGTGGTGGCGGTGCGCTCAGAGTGGCGCGGGCGGCGGTGCACAAGGGAAACGCCGGTGAGGGTGGCGCGACGCAGCAAAGTTGATGCTGCCGCTCAGGCTGTGCCGCGAGGCAGGTGATGGGGACCAGGGGTCGCGGCAGCGGTTCAGTCGCTGCAGCATCGGGAGGCAAGGTGAAGCGGCACAGGAGATCGAGGCGCTGCGGAGGGTCGTCGGGGGGGTCGCATGGTGGCGGCACTGCAGTCGCCCGATGCGGTGGGGCGCGATGCAGGAGGGGACAGCGGCACCGTCACAGCCGCAGGCAGAGGCTGGTGCACGACGGGTGAGGGAGAGAAGGAGAGGATGAAAGGTCGAACAGGGAGAGAGAGGGAGAGTCGGGGGTAGGGGAAATGGGTTCGATGTGCAGGGAAGATGGAGACAAGAGGTGGAAGAAGAAGTATAGCGGCGGGGGTAGTGTTTAGAATCGGAGAATGGAAAAAAAATACAGGTTATATATGGGATAGAGGAAACGGGTAGGGTAGGGTAGTTGTTATAGGGTATTGGTTAATATCCAATAGGAAGATATAGGGTTTTAAAATAGGGTAGTGGATTATCCAATAAGAAAAATTAAATAATATAATACTAATTTAATTAACACTCGAATTAATAATAATAATAATATAATAATAATAATGAAATTGAGCGGCTTTTCAGAATAAATGGCTATATATAATTTGCAAGATACATCTTGTTTTAGACGAGTTAAAAGAAAAATGATAATAATAATAGGAATAACCGAAATACTAATAATAAAAACAATAGTAACAAAAATAATAGGATTTGAATTACTTCATAAATTCATTAGGGAATAGCCACATATAAGGTCATCGATTACAAATAGACTTTAACGGAAGATCCGAGAATACATTTTTAAAAAGAATTTGAAAGCGGAAAAAAATAATTTACAAAAATTTTAAATGTAGAAAATGCACAGAAATACATATATACGGGAAACAGGGTTACATTTACCATTATCATTCATGTATAGTTCTTTAGAATGATCTTCGATACCTTTCATTCGAGGCTCGTGATAATATTGGGATTTTTTAATGAAACTTGTGGGGTGTATCTAACTAGCTAAGATGTTCTCGAGCGATTGAGTATATGTATGTTCTTTCATCTGCTTTGGAGATCAACTAAATAATAATCTACAACAAATTGAACAACAATATTCTTCTCCATTTTATTTCTTCTTAAATTCTCTGAATGTTTCGGTGATCCTCTTTCAGACCATGTCTGCATGGTTCTCAACCATTACCTTGATCGGCTGATTTACTGAAAGGAGGAAAAAAAACATTGTCACCAAGAACAAAATATATTGGAAATTATATTAGATTGTTGTTAGGAATTTATGTACAGCGGAGTGAATTTAGGAGCGACAAGCAATAACCGATCCAATGAACAATCAAACAAGTAGATCAAACCAAGCACACAAAATTTTTCCATTTTGGGCGAACCCTAATATTGGGGAGATCAACGAGAAATTATTTAACTAGATGATACAAGAGTTGCAAACACTCTCGCTAAGAACCTTTTTATCTCTCAAACCTCACTAGAGAATCATATGTTGTTTATGGAACACTCTCAATGAAGTACTACATCTCTCAATGGAAGCTATTACAATATATAGAGATCTAGAGAAATCATATAATGCAGTTTTTTATGAAATAATTGTCTTATATATTTTGAAGAAAAAAGCTGCACATTAAGAGCCGTACGTTCTAACTTGGAAAAGAAGTTGGGCTCAAAAGACTCACCCGGAATTGGCCCATATACAGTTGCTACCGCTATTTGCAGTCGACTTCCCAAAGTGACAGTCGAATGCAACCCAAACCATCAGGTCAGAGAGCTGCTGCAGTCGACTGCACTTAGTGGAAGTCGACTGCCAATGCACTGTTGCTGCCTCTTCCTGCTATTCTTCCTGCTGCTGCTCTTTCTTCTTCTACCAATGATGCTTCGAACTTTTTCTCGCTTCATCGTCTTCTCTTCAAATCAAACCATAGTGTACAAGATATAAACCCAACAATATCCACCTTGGATTGCATACTCATTCTTCCAACACTACGTGACTAATCACTTCAAAACTCTTTCATTCTCCTATTGTAAACAAACTCGGTTCAGTGGCATCCTATGCTAGTCGAATCTATCTCCATCTTTATTTTTCCAATAGTATGCACCATCAAGGTCATTCCTAGTAGGTGTTAATACGGATGACATTCAGGCAAGGTGGGCCAGGCCCCACCCGTCGGGTTTGCCCAGGGAGAGGGCGGACTCGGGTCGGTTTGGGTCAAAACCCAGGCCGGGCTGGGCTGGGTACAAGTTTCAAAATCGATCTGACCAGACCCGCCAACTCTTTCGAGTTGAACCCGAGCCGAGTCGGGTCGGGTCGGGTCAAGTTGCGGGTTGGCCCAGTTATTTTTATTTAACTCCAAACTTTAAAAAAAAAAGAAATGTACAAGTATAAGAGTGTAATATGTTTTTACAACATTTTAACATACAAATATATGTAATAAAAACTAAAAAATTATACAAATTCATTGAATTATATGTTTAAGTGATAATCTAGAGTTCGAGATAGCCTAGAGTTAGATTGAAGAGAGAGCATCAGATTACTGTCATGCACCTCTACTTAACATAAACATAGATCTCGTCGCCCTAAATTCCCTACCCAGCATGTATATCTTCAAGTGATTTGCTTCCACTTGTTGAGGTCTCCACAACTATTCCTTGAGTCCTATCTTCAGCTTTCATCCAATCTTCGGTGCACACGAGCATCTCCAACAAATCCGGCTTCAAGTGATTTCTACAATCTGTTAAAACCCTGCCAGTTGAAGGAAAAACACTTTCTGATGCAATTGTAGAAACGGGAGGGGTTAGTAGATCACTATCCATATTTGAAAGAATTTGAAAAAGTGTGTTCTTTCCACCATTGTAACACTTCAATCATAAAACTAGAACTCTCACTATCTTGTGAATTATACTAGTTTAGTTCATTAGGTACATTATTCCTAGATTTTTTAGATTTAATATGAGCAAGTAAAGTAACAGTGACATATCCTAATGTACTCTTACACTTACCTCTAGAAGAAGAAGTTGATATACTAGTTTGGCTTGTTGCACTACTATATGCATAAGTTTTATCATTAAAATTACAAATTATTCAATGTCAACTCAAATGTAGCTAAATAATCATTACATTCATATTAAAAGTCTTCGTTAAGTAAAGTAAAAAAAAACATTTCAATCAAACTCTTCGTACCAGCTAATTTGATAAGAGGATCTATTACATTAGCAATACAATACAACATAAGAGGAGGATTAAATACTTCAAAAATGTATCATAAATGGGAATAACAATATGGTTAATATGAGAGTCCGAAAGCATTTATTGAAAATTTTGCATCAAAGTAATTATTGAAATAAAAATAATACTAGAAATGGAATCATAAGATTTTTGAAACTTCACAATTTAGTTTTAAAATGTTCCAAAAATTTTAACAAATATTCGGCAAAAAAACTATGATTCAGGAGTCATTTAAAAAAATTCATGTTTTTTGCAATTCAAAAATTATTTACAACCGCTTTGTATTGAGTAACAACATTTAATAAGTCGAAAGTAGGGTTCCATCGGTGTTTAACATCTCTAGGAAAATTTTATAAAATATGTTTCATTAAGATTACACCATTCTTTAAATTATTGAAGCATAGTACCACTCGAAGCGATGAAAATACATAATTTTTATTTGCAGTCACATATGGAGTGACTAGTTTCAAAGCATCTTGTACACATAAATTTAAAATATGATATGCACATCTAACATGAAAATTTTGAGGCATTGTTATTGATATGTACACATAAATTTAGCATCTTTTTAATTGCCTTCACATAGTGTGGCTAACTGTTGTTTCAATGTACTAATCAACCTATTGTTATTGGAGTCATTATCAAAACTAATCGAAATTTTTTTGTCGCGAATATGAATTAAATCACAAACTTCTAAAATATGTGTTGCGTTAACCATACCACTATTAAGGTACGGCAAAGCGGCAAGTGATATAATTCTCTTTTGAATAAGTCAATCACTATCAATCTAACGACAAGTTATGCCCATCATCTTAAAGAATACAAAAGTTAAATTAAAGTGTCTCTCATTTTTGAATAAAGTTTAAACCAATTAGCCTTAAGTGTGTTTCTATAGAATCTTTTGAAATATGGATTTAGTGCATTTTGGTTAAAGGCATCTAGGTTCCTACGCTTAGAATTGGATCAAGGTAATTCTTCCTTAATAACTAGTTTGGTCAATTTCCGACGGATAATTTCGGGATCATAGCAATGGTTATCTATTTTCCCGGTCCTAGGATTGATCTTTTGTTGTGTTTGTTGGTCCTGTACAAGTTCGGGGTGTACATTTATAATGTGTCGACTGATTTTACCCATCCCCTCATCCTAATTCAATTTGTAACTTTTGTTACATATTTTACAAATCTTATGTCCTATACTAGGATTTCTCTCGTTCGGGATATAGTCATAAAATTTGTGATAATCACTAGTTTGGCATCTCTTTTTTCTACTAGAAGTGGGTGGTGCGGATTCGGTGTCATGTATTTGTGTGTCATTAGCATGCATTTTTTGTTGTGTGTCGGGATCATAATCGTGTGGAGGAAAAATTTTCAAATCTATGTTAAAGTTAGGGTTATATTCGGTCTCTAATTGTGAAATTATTGGAGGCCGACAAGATGTACTAGTAGAATCTTGTCCATTTTGTCTATGACCGCTACCTCATGATCGTGACAAGATAAATATAGTGCAGTAGAAGAGTAAGTGTGGTGTAGACGTAGTCGCTTTGACCCGATCGAACTTGTTCACTTCTTTGTTGCTTCTTTGTTGAAGTAGATTGAGAGTAGTAGTGGTAGTAGTAGTAATAGTAGTAGTAGTAGAGAGTTGAGAGAGTAAAAGAGTTGATAAATTGAGATTAGAGTGAAGTTGTGAAGAAAAAAGAGTGAAATTATGGGATTTTATAGGAAAACCCCAACAAAAAAAATAGAAAAATAGCATGATTAGAATCCAATGACAAGCTCATTCCGGCTACCCGTTTGACTCGTCTGGGTCGAACATTCGACCCGGCGAGTTGATCCACCGGGTCGAAAGTTTGCAACCTGGTAGGTTTCGTCGGGTTACGGGTTACGCGGGTCGGTCCGAGCAAGCTTTTCAAGCGAATTTTCGACCCGACCTGGCCCGTTTAGGGGTGCGGGTTTGACCCGAACCAGGACGAGGTCAAATCAGTTCGGTTTGAGTGCAGGCGGTTCCCAGCGGGTTGCGGGTCGACTTGACCCAATTTCCACCCCTAAGTGTTAACACGGAGATGCCGCCCCTCTGCACGAACTACACCTACCCCGGGGCACTCTCTACCTCCCGACTATAATCGAACGCACGATCTCATTTCGATAATTCTAGTGGTTGTAAACTAGATGACGCTTTAGGAACACTGTGCTTATAAACACATGCATAATATTTCATGTTCCCACAAATCTTGTAGAGGTTGAGCTGACATGACCCACCACCTCTCTATCCACTAGTCACTTATGACGACCTTCTCAAACTGATAGAATTACACATTGAGTTTTGTACCTACAGCCCCGTGCTTCTACAGTTCCAATTGACATCAGATTCAGTTTCAGCAGAAGAATATGCATGACCTTTTGTGTGTAATGCTTTCATCTGGCATCTGTAATTAAACTGTTCTATCACCCACTACGTCACAAATCTCGTCAGTCTCTGTTCTCACACAATGCCCTGTTGTAAACTTGTAAGTAGAAAATATCTCCCTCTCGGAGCAAATGTAAGAAGAACTACCTGATTTAAGAAACTAGCTACAATCCACATCTAAAGAATTTGTAACAAGAAGACAATCAAACTTTTCATCTGATTCAGTGACACTAACTAAGTTGACACTCCTCTGATTCAACAACTTGCGACAATCCTTCTTGTAATGATGGCAAAAGACCACACCCTTATGCGCACTTTCTCTTTCAGTTGAAGTTCCATCCACCGCCAAGCAACTCATGGAAGTAGACCCGGATTTATGAGTTTCCTTCTTAAGTTCACCCTCCTTTAAATTATTGATTACACCGACCACCGAAAGACTTTCCTTAGCAATTTTTTTGTGTAACATGGTAGTTATCAAATGCTCATATGACTATGGTAGTAAATATATCAAGTTGAAAACGTTATCCTCTTCAGCTTAAATTATATGCGTTTATCGCCATCAATTCTGATAATACCTTATTAAACTCCATAATATGATCTGGAATAGCAGTACATTCCTCCATTGAGAAATGAAATAATTTTCTCTTTCAGTACATCTGATCCAGTAATGACGATCTTCAGTAGTCAGTTTTGAGTCTCATCCTTAGACTCGCCGAGCTTTTCTCCTCAAGGAAGTACACTTGACCTCGTCCGCCAATGATAGGCGGATTAAACTCAAGTCTTTCAAAAAGATCTCATCCCACTTTGCTTGCTTCATGTCAGATGGCTTCCCTTCATCTTCATATAGGGTTAGATGTAAGCCATTTTGAACTAGTAACGTCGTACATGTCCACCTTCCAGAGATTATTTGATCTTTCTATCGAACTGCTTGATCTTTATGAAACTCTGATCTGTCATCTTCACCAACGAACTTGTCAGCTTCTGTGCTGATACCAGATGTTAATAATTTAGGCGCAACAGAGACTAAGAAGCAATAACTGTTCCAATGAACAATCAAATAAGTAGATCAGACTAAGAACACAAAGAACACATTGTGGTCTCGGTTTGGGTGAACCCTAGTCCCGAGCAGAAATAACGAGATATTATTCATTTATAAATGATACAAAAGTTACAAATACTTTCACCAAGAATCTATCTATCTCTCAAGCCTCACTAGATGATGATATGTTGTTTATAAGGGAACTCTCAATAAATTACTATCTCTCTTAATGGAGGCTATCACAATATATAGAACTCTATAGAAATTTTAGGTTGTAGTCATGATACAATAACCGTCCGATATATCATGAAGAAAAAAACAACATTATTAGAATCGTATGATCTAATTTTGAGAAGAAGTTGGGCTCCAAAGAATCACCAAGAATCGGCCCATATACAGTTGTTGCTGCTAGTTTCTGTCGATAGCCCAAAGTGGCAATCGACTGCAATGCAAACCCTCAAGTCAGAGAGCTGCAGCAGTCGACTACACTTAGTAGAAGAATGCACTGC
Source organism: Hemerocallis citrina (assembly GCA_017893485.1). Classification (NCBI taxonomy): domain Eukaryota; kingdom Viridiplantae; phylum Streptophyta; class Magnoliopsida; order Asparagales; family Asphodelaceae; genus Hemerocallis; species Hemerocallis citrina. Next base: position 165,545,451 of record CM030368.1, read on the forward strand.
TGCTGCTGCTCTTTCTTCTTCTACCGACGAAGCTTCGAATCTCTGATCAGCTTCATCGTCTTCTCTTCACATCGAAGCATAGTAAGCAAGAAATAAACCCAACAATTATATGCACGTAGTAGGATCGATCTTGCATTGATACCATAACCTGATGCAATGATGTGTCTGACAAATAAGAGTAGCACTAAAACACAAGTGACAACAATTCAAACTTTTGTAAAGACAATTTCATTTTATGACTGTACCATAAGTAGCATCAAACCCTTGCAGTAGGACGACGGAAGAAATTTTGAACCCAAACTGGGCCTTCCTCAGAAAACTTCTTTTCACTTTGAATGATGTTTTTTGAATAAAGGGATACATCGTAATCTGCTCTCAAATCTAAGACCTCTCTTTAATTTTCCATTACAAATTCTTTACCGTATGAGCTACTATTCGGTGGTAAGTTACAATGACGTTAATTAACATCGTTAAGTCAAATATAGTATACAGAAATACAGCATATATGTCTTTCAACAGTGGATTTATTACGACATTTAAGTGTTAACGTTGTTGAAAGTGAACAATAACAGGATTTCTAAATAAAATGCTATCTTTTAGTAATTTTAAAATTTACTGTTAACTACGACAGTGTTTTTCAATTGTTGTACTTTTTATAGCATTTTAAAAATGCTGTTATATCTGAAAATAAATTAGATAGGGGTAAAATGGAAAATTCCAACTAATCCAATTTCATTTCAAATCCCAACCCCCGATCCAAACTTAATATCCTTCGGCCTTCCTCCACAGACCCTAGCACAAATCCTCCCAATCATGACGTCCCCAACCCCGCACCGTCGACCCCCCTTGCGCGCCGCTCACCACTGTGCTACCGTCGACCTCCCCCTGCGCCCATCGAAGTCCAAATCCCCAGTCACGTCGTCCCCTACCTCCGCACCGTCGACCCCCTTGCATCATCGCTGGCACTGCTCCGCCGTCGACCTCCTGCGCCTGTCAGTTTCTCCCCTGTTCCTGTCTTCTTGGGTGTTGTGGTGATTATCTGGTATATAACATTCTCTCACAGTATGCATCTGACCTCCTAATTCCTCCTAATGAATACACATCCTAAGTATAATGCTTATTGTGTAGTTTCTTTTTTTTTGTTCGTTAGTTTGTGTGTGTAAATAGATTCATGCTTAGGTTACCTCGCAATTACATCTCTCTCTTTATACTGTTTCTCTTTGTTCTTTTTGAATATGGTCAATTTATGCTAAACATATGCATATTTCTACTACATTCCAAGATGTAAACTATCATCACGAGTGTCACTTGTATTATATTTAGCTAATTGTATTCGAAAACATCTTTACAATTCTTCAAATATGGGTGAAACTTTGAAGGATTATATTTATAGGGAATTTTATTTTGTTCTGTTTTCATTTTCCTTGTGAAACACCATGAAAAAAGATTGTCCTATGGTAACCAACACGTTGCTCCTCTCTAGTTTATCAGTTAAATCAATACATGCACCTTGCTTCAAACTACATTATGTCTACAAAGATGACTATGTCAGTTAAGTTGTAATTGACTAAGAAATATGTTTTAATCACCTTTAAGTAATCTGATTCAATTGTAGACATAGGACTGGTGTAACCTGAGTGTGCCAATAACTGTAAAATTAAACTTTAGCTTACAGATGTGTTTGTTCAGTGAGCAATCATATTGTTCACATATCTTAGTTTCAATATACACACTCTCTCTTTATTAGGTAAGTAACATATTGCTGAGAGACAGTGGATTGAGTGGGCCAACATACGCAGTCTTCAAAATTAAACATGAGTTTAAGGATGTTTCTCATTAGATATTTGTACTAATATTCCGCAATTTCAGACTTCAAGTGTGTTAATAAGCTTTGGTCTTTTTTGTAAGTGTGAACTGTTACATGTTCAGGTAAGCGAAAATCCAAAAATTAAATGAGCATTTCCTAGTTTTCCTTCATCGAAGAAGATTCTTTATAAAGTTTTTACCAAATTAGCATGTCATTGGCCACTATGTAATCAATGGTCAGTTTTATTTTAAATTTCTCTCCATTATATGCTTTTCTGTGGGGAGGGTATGATTATAATCATTTGTTATATATCATACATTCTTGCTTTCTAATTAAATTTGTTATATATCGTATATAATAGATTTACAATTAAATTTGTTATTTTATAGAGTGTGGTTCAGTAAGAACAAGATAGTGATACTGATCACAATGTAGAGGATAGTGAGGATAGTGATGATCAATAAGAAGAGGGTAGTGATGAAGAAGAACAAGATTGTACTGATGATGAAGATGAGGAGGATAGGGATAGTGATGATGATATGGATACAGATGGTGAAAACGACAAAGACGATGATAGTGATGAGAAGAGTATGTGCTTCAATGAGCGTAATAAGGATCCATTAGCACCTACCAATACAATTGATACTCCACAGGTAAAATATTACTTTTTTGATATTTTTCAAATATATAATACTTGTAATAACTATTTTTATGTTATGTTAGTCACTCAATGGAAGCAGTAATCGTAGAAGTAGAAAATGTGAGTTGTTAAACTAGGAGGCACCAATTGAAGTGGTTGCAATTGTGAGATGGGTGACAAATGATCCTGAGGTGGTGGTGCATTGTGTACCTCTTGGGAAAATGCTTCCAAAGTTTGGGTGGATGAAGTAAGACAACCTTCAACACCGTTATTTAGGCGAGATGGTCGTGTGGATACTCTAAACGAAGTTGTGGGACTTGCAATTGCATGGCCAAACGACCACATCAAGATGTTGGATGACAATAAAGTACGTAAATAAAAATAAATGGTACAAGATTCATTATATTTCTCTATCATATTTCTTCTTCAACTCGATTAATAATATGAGTCATGCCTAACATTTGACACTCTGCAATTGGACTGATCCAAATATATGTACTTGAATGGCAAAATATTCAAAAATAATATGAATATGCAATTGGACCTAAAGCCAATATCTTCTGAATATATGTATGAATAGGAAATTAGCTGAAAAACATCATAATTAGGCTAGCAGGGTTTAGAAAATAGATTCTATTATGGTAGCATGGATTAGAAAATAGGAGGGCTTCGATTGTGTCTGATCTACAAAAGGAATTATGTCCATATTATCTTAATGTAGAATGAGGTATGTAACAAATACTGATTGGGAATGTTATTTCTTGTGCCATAGAGGTAATATTACTTGTATATGGCGCCATTCATGTATGAATGAGTTTACAAATACTAAGTATATGTAACTATTTGTGTGAAGGAATTTCTAGAACCGATAATTTAGCTAGCTTCTTCAAACACAACTGAATGGCAAGAACAATATTAGTCATTCAAACTCAAATAACCCCTAAATAATGTGCTACTAGAGCAGCTGGTTTCCATAAAATAAATTTAGTTAAGTTACGTGTCATTGAATTGATAAAGCCATCAATTGTTTTTTCTTTATAGGCTTGAATCCTTTATTAGGTTTAGACAATAAAATTAGTTGTAACACCTCGCAAAATTTAGTTATGACAATTTTGCTCCATGTGTGTTATGCACGTATATTTCGTACTATTACGAGTAATAGTCGTAACGTATTTTCCTACGTATTTCTGTATTTTAACTATTTACACATTTTTCTTCTCCTCAAAACTCATTTTTGATTCTATTTTGAGCCAACGTAGACATTTATTTTAATTCTTGTGTTTTACGTACAATGCACGTGCTTTCAATACACATATCAATTACGTATATTTTCCGTTACATAAAATATCCATAACATTATCAAAAAATATATTTTTCATATGTTATATTCCGATTATTTATAAACATTTCCCCGTTACTCAAATCTATTTAGTATTTGAATATTTGTTTTTATGTGTGCATTGCATGTAAATTTTCATGTGCATTTTCTTTCTAAAATTTTCTATGAAGCATGCACAATTTTCTTCTCTTTATGGTCACTTTTGTATTATTTTTATTTTTAATAAAAACTCATAGGCCTAAAGTCCATTTTAAAGCCCACTAAGTAAACTAATTAAAAAGAGAGGCCCATGACTTTATTTTTCACTTTAAATGTACATGTTTTAATCCTACACACTTGTCATGTAAAAAACACACACAAATGGATAAGAAATCATTAAAAGAATATGAAGTGTGTGCACGTAGAGTGCACATGCACATGTGTGCACACCAAAGGTTGGCCGGCCTAGAATGTGAAGAGGTAGGGATTTTGTCTTAATGGCTTGGTGAGTGGGTATTTATTTTGGATAATGGGTATTTATTTTGGGTAGTGGGTGTCCCTTCATTCACCCATTTATCCCAATAAATACATCTCTCATTCATGAACAATATATATTAAAAGAAACAAAAGAAAGAGAGAAAAGAAAGAAACAGAGGAGCTTTTGGTGTTGGCAAATTGCTAGGATGTGAAGGCTTGCTTGGGTGGAGCCTTAGAACAATTCCTATAGGAGTCTATTTCATTTTTGCATCAAAAATAAGGTGGGCGATTTCTTTTGCTTTCTAGATATTGTAGTATGCATGACTAATTGTTCCATGATTTAAAATGTGGCATGTGTTCTTTAAATTTCTATTTGATATGTTGCATATTGTATTGATCACTAGAAGTGAGATACAAAAATAAATGCATGTTAGTGGAAAGATTTATTATAAAATTGTCATAATTGACAAATTGAAAATTTTGATTGAGTTGTTATAGTGGTATTGGGTGCATACTAGTATATCATTTTTAGATTAAATGAATTGGGTATAAATTCATACACAAAGTTGTTAATTTATGCAAAGAAAGTTGTTGTTTAAGTTTTAGTTGCACTTCTGAAAATTATGTCTAATAAACTAGATGAAATATAGAGCTAAAATTTTTATAAGAGTATCTTGTATATGTCAGGAGCATCTCTTTAAAATTTTATAATATTTGGGTGTCGTTTACTATTTTAATAAAATCCAAACTTCGGACTGGTTGGCAGTTGACTAGTTGCTGGAAATTTGTACACATTTCGGATTTTGATCATTTCAACATCTTAGATGAAGTAATTTGAGAAAAGTCAAAACTAAGAACTTTAAGTAGACTCGTTAAAATTTCTATAAAGTCCACGAAATTAAATTTTCATAAAGAATTGAATTTATAATGAATTTTACAAGACTGAACATGTGGCAGTATTTCAATATTTCGACCCTACTATAGATTTCGAAGAATTCAGGGTTGTAGATACAATATTTTGAAAAAACTTATAACTAAGAAATTGTAGTAGACTTTTATACCTTTATTTTGATCTAAAGAACATAAAGTTTCATGAAGTATATAGTTTTCTATGATTTTTACAAGTAGCGTGAGCTGCAGTTTTCTGATTTTGAACTTACTGTTTTGCAAATGAATTTAGACGAAGTAATTGAGGATGATTCTGGGTGATCTTAACTACAAAGATATAGTAGACTCTTTTATGAAACTAATAAATCTATCTTTTGAATAGAATTGAGATTTATAATTGAAATGTAGATAAATATGAAAAGGGTTTACTTAATCAAAGAAACTTTGTAGCTTATTAAAGTGAATTGTTGGTTGTGTGATCAACCAGGAAGTGTTTACTTCATATTTGGTAAATAAGAATGAATGAAATGATTGATTGAAATGTAAATAAATGAAATTGAGAAAATGAATTATAAGGGTATAAGTACCCCATGATTTTTTATCATGAAAAGATATTGATTTTAGAGGCTTAGTGAGACTCAGGTGCCGGCAAGTAATGATAATGATTAATTGATTTGAGAAGGGACAAATATGGGCTGTCATTCTAGGTATTTTTTTGTGTAAGACCGGTAGGAGGGTGAGCTAGCTCTAGGTGGAAGTATTTATTCATGTTTTAAATTTAAGGACATGCACTAGTTGGTGACATGATGAAACTAGAGAAAACATGAGTTATGGACCGCAGAATGATCCTTGGAGAGAGATAGTCTCCAGTATTCTGGGACGATTGACGTAAGGGCCACAGAATGATCCACAGTGTGGGAATGATCTCTAGTATTCCGGGACGAGAGCAACGCTCATGGGGCATTTGTGCGATGAGGGTTCCAGAATGACTCGCGAAGAGAGACAATCCCCAGTATTCCGGGACGATGGACGAAAGGGCCACAGAATGATCCACGAAGCAGGATTGATCTCCAGTATTCCAGGACGAGAACCAATATTCGCAAAGTGTCTAAATCTTATAGTAGTCATAGTAGTAGATTGCATGACGAGCCGAACAAGTATGCATTAGTGTCATCATAGCGTAAACATCTGAATTAGGCATTAAGTCATTGCATACACTAACATGTTTAGGATAGTCACTCTTTTACACTTTAATATGCATTCAAGTTTTGTGTTTGCTAAAATAAGAGAATCATTATATTACGGCATAGCGAGGATCGCCATTTTATAGCATGGCATTGATTGTAAGCAACTGACATGCCCACAGATTTTTCAATGCTGGGATTGGATTGGCAATGACTTAAAGACGATTTGATGCTAAAGATTATCCTCATATTTAAGTTGTTGATGTTAAAGTTGTATATATATAATGTTGTATTCTTTTTAATTTCCGCTGCGTCGATGTAAAGAAATTATTGTAAATGAAAAGTTTTTAATTTCCTTGTAAAATTGTACGAAATGAAGTAAAAGATCATGTTGTGCTACGAATTACCTGTAAATGAAATTCGGGGTGTTACATTAGTACACAATGACATGCATGGAATACATTTTGATGAGAAGAAAATTTTGAAGTATTTGATAAGTTTAGGAGAAAGGGTTGCCGGAAAAAGACAATCCATTTCATATAAAATTACAATATTGTTAGTCACTCTTCAATGTTTAAACCTGCCCAGTATTGCTAATTTGCCTTATTCATCTAATGTTTCCAATATTAGCATATTGCAAACTATCTGTAAGTTATCTTTAACCATAAGACAAACAAGTATATATTATGCTATAATTTGGTGTAAGTTTGAGATTTTGATAATAAGTTGTTTAACTATGATGAATTATACGATAAAAAAAATATGAGAGTTTGTGGTTACTTGTTAAGGATACCAAAAAAAAAGATGGAAAGGAAGATCCGGATTGCGTGAATATATATTTCCACAAAACAAACTACTGCAATTAAAGCAACATTGCCTTAAAAGAGGTAGTTATTAGTTCTACAGCTGATCATCATAAAAACAATCAAAGCGATTATTCTTGTATGAAGGAGTTTACGTAAATATTTGTGTGAAGGGATTATGTCTGGCATAACTCGTTGATGTATGCCTAAATCTATCCACTCTTTCTTTTGCCTCTTTTTGCTGGTTTTGCAATTTGTCAGTATTTTACTTTGTAATTAACGCAACATTGCCTCTGTTAACAATTTGTATGAAGGGATTATGTCCAAGTCAGTATTTTACTTCAAATCTTGTACTTGTATGCAGATGGGGAGTCAAATGCCAGTGGATTCATATTCCGTGATTGTTGAGGTTACTCATTTCAAAGTGGCAGTAGCCCTGTTGAGACTTCATCCAATGTGGTGGAGAGACGTTGGTTATGCTAAGGTCAATTCAAAATATTATTATGACTATATTTTGAGTGTCATCTTTAAGCTAAGGCATTGTGACTATATTTTGTAGTTACTATTGTAAAGATTCAAGTTTATTCTATGTTTTTTTTTATGATGCTGGGTTTTGATAAACTTGTAAACAAAATTTGAAAACTGCTATAATTTTAATGGTGTATTGGCAATTTCAATATATCAATTTTTAGGTGCATCTGAAGATTTTTTTTATATACAGGTAAAAAAAAATAGCATTCCTAAAACGCTGTAAAAAAACACCGCTATCAAAACAGTGTCAAAGGATAGTGTTTTCAAAATGCTGTATATTTGAATGCATTTTCAAAAATTGAATTTTATCACGGTGTTTTGAAAATGCTGTTAAAATATAGCGTTATCAATACGTTGTTTGTTTCATAGAATTTTCACAACGATGTAAAACGATAGCATTTTCTAAAAACGTTGTCTCTTTGATAGCATTCTGAAACCGCTATCAAAAGGAAAATGTTTCAGAAATGCAATAAAAAGAAAGCGTTTTAAGAAAATGCTATATACATATTATAGCATGGGTTTTGATAGTGTTTTGCAAACGCTGTCGTAGAGTTTCTATATTATTTTATGAATACTGTCTGATATGGCTAAAAATAGAACAAAATCGGGACCGTTCAAATCGGACACAAATCTTAAAGTACTTAGAGGTAAAACGGTAATTTCACCTACAAACGGGTCCGAAATGGAAACTAGGTCTTTTCCAAAACCAATAACCCAAAAATGGGTCTGCCCTACTGGGTAAGGGTGACGGCCTATTACAAACTAGCCCAGGTCATTTAAAGAGTAATTCAAATTCATGATTATCTCTAAGACACAATTTAAACCAAATCTCTTATCATGAAACGATTTAAACTCTTTTTCTTATCCAAAAACATCGGGACATAGTGATAAATGATTATCTCTAAACTGTCTCTAAAGGCGACTATAAATACCCCTCTCCCCCACCATAAAAAGGTAATCAATATTTTTCCACAAAAGTGCACTTTCATAATCTTTCTGATTACTGACTTGAGCGTCGGAGGGTTCATCGCCGGGATCCATTCCGGTGTATCAAACATTTTGCAAGTTAACGGCAGTGGAAAGAAACAGTCAAATGCCGACCAAAAGTCAACAGGTTTGCCTTATTTGTTTCCAAAAGAATCCACAAATTCATTTGTTTGCTCCCACACCAAAATCAGCAACAACAGATTGGCGTCATCTGTGAGAAACAGAAAAAGCAATCCAGTCACATATCACCGGCAAAGGCAGTTTCCAAGCCATGCCTCCGAAAGGGGAAGAAAAAGTAGCGACTTCTAGCCGAAGAGCTACACCTCTTCCTCCCCCTCCTCTACTCCAAGAGGTTCTTCTTCAACCCGACCAACAAGTTCAGCAACTGCAGTCTGAACAGCCCCTTTCTCAACAGATTCCTCCTCAGCAGGCCCCTCCAGGGTCTCGGGGGGCTGCCCCAGGGGACTCTCGTCGAAGTTGTCCAAAGCAACACCCTCTTCATGACCATGTCTCGGTCCACAATCCTTCTACTGACTCTATGGATTCTCAAAGCCCTCCCGGACAGGATCTCCATCAAGTAATTGTTAACCGTCGGCAGGGGGTCGACCTCCTAACTTTCTTGAATGAAAGGCAAGCCCTTGAGGAAGTCCCTCAACCCGAGCGCCTAGGGGCCCCGAGAGTCCGGACCCCCAGCAGGCCGAGGACCAGAAGAACCCCTCTCTCGAGGAGGCACAGAGATTCCCCTCCACTTCATCGGCAGAGAATTCATAATCTAATAAGTCGAGCCACACCTGGAAACTGCCGAGTTGGAGGGGCACCAGTCACTCAGACCGAGTTCTAGAACTTCAAAGAGATATCCTGCGAGCTCTTAATATTGCCACGTGTAATACCCCAGATTTATAAATAATGTTTTTCAAATTAATAAATGAATTAAAATGATTTTTTGTGATTTAATAAATATTTTTCTGAAATTTTACCTTTTTACACGTGTAAAACACGTGCAAATAATTTCTTGGGAAGTTCAAAATCAAAAATTATTTTGGGGAAACTCATTATTTATTATTAGATATTATTTGTGAATTTTCTGGATTTTTTGATAATTATTGGACTTATTTGCAAATATTACAAAAGGATGGACTTTTGTGCATAATTACCACTTGGAGTAAAAACTCCAAATTTTTAGATTTTTGGGCTTGGCATGATGCCTAGTAAACTCAGAGGTAAAGAGATTACTCTTTTTTGTAATAAATTTGGTTTATTTTGCATGTTTTGATAAAAAATGATCTTTTTGCAAATTTACCATTTGGAGGAGTAAAAGTGTAAATTCGTTTTTCTGGGTTTTCAAACAGTGTCGGCTGGTTGTAGGATGGTTTTTTTTTGTTTTTAAAACTAAATTAAGTTGGTTTTATTTAATTTCCAAGTATAAGGATTTATATATGGAAAGGTATCTTTAAAAGAGGTATTTTGCAAATCCATTCAAAACCCTAATTTACTTGGATCCCGGCCTATTAAAGGTGGAGTGCAGCCATCTCTTTTCTGCACAATACAAAGGGATTTCTTACTATTATTTTCTTGGAGTTTTCAAGCGAGGATTCTTGGTTTTAGTACAAATAAGGGATTCTTCTTATTCATTACTTTTCTTCGATTGTTTCTTCAAAGAGGTGAGTGACTTAGTTTTGTTTTCTTATTGTTCTAGGCATGTTGTATGAGTTGATTTATTTATTAGTAAGCACATTAGATGATGATGTGAAGGTATAATGAAATTTTGATAGGTAGATGAACTAAAAGTTGAATCTTTTATTGAAACCATGCTATTAATGACAAAAACCCTAATTTGATGACTTGTGATTGTTGAAAATTCTAATAGAGATCATGTGTAGGATGTTTTAAATCATTCTATTGCTGTTTGAAATATATATATAATGTATTGTGTGTTGTATTGAATAAAAGAATAGATAAGTACGATATGTTACTGTGAGATGAACACATACATACCGTTAATACCTCAAATCTATTAATTTGTCTCATAAATTGCTCATAATCATGGATTCACTGTTGTATATGACTGGAGTATGTATATAACATAGCTTTTAGACTAAAAGAAACAAACTGTGAAGTGAAAGAAGAAAGGTGTATTTCGGATCTGTGTATATGTGTATTTTTGTTGTTCTATTGATTTTGGGCAATGTAAAGACTGGATGTGAATGGTCCATTACATTCTTGATCAAGTATATATATATATATATAAACACTTATACACTACTTTTAACATGAAAAGAATTCTCTTGCTGCTGACAATACCTATTTGAGTACATATACATGAGCATTGTCGGTAATCACACTATGCATTGCATTCTGTTTTACTGATTTTTGGAGAACTTGAGGAAATCTCAAATTTAGAACCTGGTAGGTTTTTGTGTACATTTAAATAACGCCTATATGTTATGTTAGTGGTGATGAATCATCTCAGGAAACTAGATTTTGAGTTTACAAAGTTCAAGGGAGTGTATCAGTTAGAAACATGCACAAAGACAAAAACTCAAATCTGATGTGAGTTGAGTAGGCTTAAACTTATTACTGCACATATATATACTGAGTCCTGGAGGTGTACTGATGCTTTATGAATGTCCTAATACACCTCAATTACTATCAAGAGGAATCGAATCTTAAACTTTTAATCAACCAGTTAAGGGATCAATTTTTGGTCTGAGTGCCAAAATACTCAGCTGCAGGTTGCAACTGCAGATTGCTGTTGCCCCTTGTGCAGGTGCACACGTGAAAAAATCCACATTCACCCCACCTGCATCTTTTCTATGTAATTTTAGCCATAAATATAGTATTTGGTAGTTGATGCTTGTATGCAATGAAGACATTTTTCTATACCTGCATGTTTTCACTTCAAGTAGTAAAGAGGACTTTCATATACATATCCTATATATATATATATATACATATACATACACACTCACCCCATCAGTAAAAGGTTTTTCTTTATGTATCAGTTATAGGTACAATTCTTCATATGATCTTTTCAAAATCAGAAAGGGGGTTTTTATGACATCTACATATGTTTTACTACATCAAAAGTCCTTTTGACATATCATATCTATATATATAGTTAGTATCAGTGCTAGGGAAACTCTATATGCATACATAAACCTACTTCAATTCACTAAGGACCTACTTCTGAGGCTGCATTTCTCTACATAACCTGCATATGATCTATTTTTTCTACATAAACTGCATATGCTCCATTTTGACAAAAAGTACTTTTGATATATCACATATAAATATACTTCAATCAGTAGGCTATCATATATATATATCTATCAGTTAAATATAAATTACTTGTGTTCCCTTCAACTCAGTTTAAAGAGAGTTCCCATCTACACCTTGCATATGGTAAAAAGGGGTTTTCTTCCTTGTATCAGTTACATATAAATATATATATTTTGTATCAGTGTAAGGGGGATTCCTATCTACACCTTGCACATATACATTTACTTCAAATCAGTATAAGGGGTTTTTTCTACATATATCAGTTATATAAGTGTATACATATGTTCCAATTAAATAAAGTTCACCTTCATTTACCTGCATATATATATCTACAATCAGAGAACAGGGTTTTACTTCCACATCCTGTGTATACTCAACTCCAATATATATACCTATGTACACTTCAACTCAGTAAAGAATTATACACACAGTTATGCATACTCTTACTAAATCAGAGGACCTGCTACACATATATATACATACCAATATACAAACAATGTTAATGAGTGAATTCTCCCACTGGGAATGGATTAACAATAAAATAAATGAAGAGGTTAAAATGGAAGAATCTTGTGTTGATGGTTGAGTTGTGAATCTCTAGAGGTTGTGTGGGACCCTAGATACCGGCAGTTGAGATTTTGTGGTTTGATCAGCTATGGCTTTTGTTGTTGATCAGTTGAGTTAAGTCCGGTAGGATACACCAACTCTAGGAGATTCAAAATTAATTAATTAACTTAAAAAGATAAGGACATGCACTAGATGATGATATGATGAAATGAGTGCAAACGTGAGTTATGGACTCTAGGATGATCCAAGGAGTGAGATATTCCCCAGTATTCCGGGACGATGGATGTATGGGCCACAGAATGATCTGCGGAGTGGGTTTGATCTCCAGTATTTTGAAGATGAGAGCGACGCTCATGGGATGTTTGTGCAATGAGGGTTCCAGGATGACCGGCGGAGTGAGGCAATCTCCAATTCTGGGATGATGGACGTATAGGCCACAGAATGATCCGCAGAGTGGGATTGGACTCCAGTATTCTAAGGGCGAGAACTAATACTTGCAGAATGTCTAAATCTCATAGTAGTCATAGTAGTAGGATTAGTTCCATAAGTAGGGGATTAAACCCTATCAAGTGAAGAACGATAAGGGCTTGCACCGGACCTATGTAGAGTGGGATGCGTAGAATCCAACAAGTATGCATTAGAGAGTTAGCATATAGTATTGATGTTTTCTTGACTTGGTTTTATGCATGTATTTTCCTGTTTTCTTCACTTGACACTTAGACTAGTTCACTTGATGTTTTCATGTATTATTTATTGTTATTTCTTAATTCATTTATTCTCATTGTTGATACATGTTGTTTATGATTCTATATTTCATATTTTATTGATGTTGCATTTATTTTTATGTCACTCACACCGTTATGGCTGACCCCTGTAACTTTGGGGGTTAGGGTTATCTCTAGCCTCATGTTTTACAGGTAGGTACTTGTAGCTTGGGATTTGGATGCTTGTGCTAAATTGATGTTATAGCTTATGTAAATTGTAAAAGAATGTGTTGTAAAAGAAAGATTGTAATTCAAGGTGTTTGTTTTTCCGCTGTGCTTGTAATGAATTTAATGTAATAAAAGTTGAAAAAAAATTATCTATATTTTTGGCTATGTTTACTATTATAATTGAAGTTGATGCTGGGAATTGGCCATGTATTTCTGAGATATCATATTGAAAATTTGGGGCGCTACACCACGAGTCGAGATCAGCGTGCGCCTAGTCCTCGCCATACCGCCACTCATAAAGGAGAGTCCCGAGGGTCAACTAGATCCGACCAAAGGGATGACTCGGTCCACCGCTGTCTCTACGAGATGGAGAAGTGCCTCAACAAGATCAATCTCGAAGAAGAACAACGGACCAATAAGTTCCGCCCAAGAAGACCCCACTTCTCTAGGGCCATCATGGAAGCTTTGATCCCTGAAACCTTCAGGCCGCCCCGCTCTGAACCCTACAATGGGAGTCAGACCCAGCCGATGTTATCGAGAGTTTTAAAACTCTCATGCTGATTCATCAAGCCTCGGATGTGCTCCTCTGCAAGGCCTTCCCAGCAAAATTTAGGGAACCGGTGCGAGAGTAGTACTCCCGTCTATCCCCAGCCTCCATCTTCTCATTTGAACAGTTTGAGGAGCTCTTCCTCACCCACTTTGTTTGCAGTCGTCGAGCCAGAAAACAAGTGCATCTTTGCTCGCCCTCAGCCAAAGAAAGGGTGAACGCCTAAGAGATTACGTTAAGCACTTTGCGTCGAAGCCTGGTCTATCGCATCTTTCAACCAATCAGTAGCCTCTGCAGCATTCAGGAACAACATCAATAACGCCGACCTCAAGGCATTCCTTGCAAAGAAGTCTCCTCGGGACTTCTCGAAACTCCTGCTTAGGAGCGAGAAGTACATCCGAGCAGAAGAGGCTCTCAACCCCCCCACTCAAGAGGAGACATCTTTCGGGAACATACGGAAGAATACAAGCGAAGAAGGGTCCCAAAATTTTCAGAATGATGATAATGGCCAGCGCCGCCCAGCTCCTCATTTTGAGAAGTTCACCCCCCTCAATGCTAGTATATCAGCAGTTCTTATGGAGGTGGACAAGGAAGAACTAATCCGCGGTCCCCGTAGAATGAATAACCCAGGCAAGAAAAGGAACAGGGATGAGTGGTGCCGCTTTCATAGAGACTACGGCCACGACACGGATAATTGTCGGGCTCTCAAAGAGGAGATCGAAGAACTCATACAGCGGGGACACCTGACCAAGTTCGTCAGAAAGGACGGGGCCGATCCTCTACCCCGAGAAGCTAGCAAGCGAACCGAGAGGCCCGTCGAGTTCCAAGACTCTGAACCTGGGGCCATCATCCACCTTATATATGGAGGTCCAATAGGGGAGAATCAAACTCCTCCCGAAAGGCCTTCATCCGAGAAGTGAGTTCGGTCCAGAACTTTCCCCCGGCCAAGAACCATGGGGTCTCGGTGACATTCTCAGACCAAGACCTGGAAGGCATCCGAACACCCCACTATGACGCGCTCGTTCTTAGTCTCCACATGGCCACCCACAAGGTGCATCGAATCCTGGTCGACAATGGAAGTTCCGTCAATATCCTCTTCTTGGAAGCCTTCCAAGGCCTCAAACTTTCTCGAGATCGTCTCAAGCCTACCACATACACTCTCCACGGGTTCTCTGGGGCTCCAGTCCCAAACGAAGGAATAGTCACTCTTGATGTGACCATAGGAAAAACTCGACAACTCGGATAGAGGCAATGGACTTCATGGTCGTCGATGTGAAGGTTGCTTACAATGCTATCCTGGGTCGACCAGGCCTAGCAGTATTCCATGCCGTACCCTCAGCCTTTCACATGAAAATGGAGTTCCCAACCTCTGTGAGAGTAGGAAAAGTCAAAGGAAGCCAAGAGACTACTCAGAGGTGTTACACCACTACAATAGGGGGGCTCGGTCCTCCCACTTGAAGCATTAGAGCTCCCCCAACGGAACAGTCAAGTCCTTCCGAAACTAGTTGATGAACTCAATGAGATTCCCCTCTTCTGGGAAGATAGACTTGGAATATTGAGCATCGAATGAAGTACCACGAGGGTGCCCAACCCCCTCTCGTAGAAGTAGGTTTTCAGTTTTCAATAAGGCCGATGCTTGTAACACTGCTAAAAGCATGTAATAATGGCTCGCCCCATTGAAGCGGCCACTTACTTTGTTTCAATAAAACTTAGTTTTTTTCTATTGAAAATTATTGCATTTACCACATTTCCATCTCTCTGAGTCACATCTACGACTCGTTAAACGGTAAGTTCGGAGTCTAGCTTGTCCCACAGGGCTGCTCCCACAACTTGCTAAGCTCAAAAGACGAGTTCGAAGTCCAACACTTGGTTTAACGGTTCTATCCTAAAGCCTGGTGATGCTCTTCACTCTGCTCGCCTCCCGTGCGGCCTTCTTCCAAGCAAATTCGGAGCACAACTCACTCCTAGAGACGCTCCCTAAAACTTGCCTCTAAGAACGGATCTCCCCTAGAGTCATACAAAACTCTTCTCAACTTCATGAAGGCAAAGAAGTTGCGGGACTATTTTTCCCATGAAGAAGAGTTATTCTTCAACTGACTTTCTAAAGAGAAATTGTAGATCTTTGAGTCAGCTTCGACACGAAGGGTCAAATGCCCCAATCTGACCTCCGCAGCACCGGGAAAGCCAATTACAATGCAGTTGTGCAAAGTTAACTGAGGTGTTGACTGGTCAACGGTCAACGGTCAAAATTCCCCACGTGTTGCTCTCTCGAAGTGTCTCTAGACCTCGGCAGCGCTCCCCGAGCATTCTTATCACTGACATCAGAATGAGGAAAAAACTCTGCCTTCTGATGCACGTTCGATTGTGATCAATGGTTGTGGTTAAAACAAAAAAGTGAGAATCAACAGTCAACCATTGATCGCCACATGTCAAGCTGCTGAAGTCTCTCCTGGGTTCGGAAACGCGATCCGAGCATTCTTGGAATCAAGAAGGAAATGGGAGAAAAACACTCTGCCTCAAGATTCGTGCTCGATCATGATCAACGACTCAGATTTGCCAAACAAAAAAAAAATTAAAGGGTTAACGGTTCGGGTCTGAACCCGTTTGGACTCAAACCACAAAGCCTTTCTTCTTCAAAACCCACCAGAACTTCACCTTCAAAAACCCCTACTTCGGAGCCATCTCCTCGCCAACGTCGAGCTCTACGACCTCCTTCGCCGGCTCGCCAACCAGCTACCACCGCTGAGCCCCCAACATCGAGCTCCCCATGCCGAGCTCCAGCTGCATTTCCCCACCATCGCCAGCTTGACCTTACGTCGCCGCTCCCCTCCACTGTCGACAAGCTCAACCCTCGACGAACTCACCACCTCCATCATTCTCACTGAGCTCCGCCACCATCGCCTTCGCTGAGCTCCGAAATCCTCGCCAACATCTCACGACCGTTGAGCTCCCCTCCGTACCTTCGCCGAGCTCCACCTCCAACAAGCTACATTTCCCCACCATCGCCAACTCGACCTCACGTCGCCGCTCCCCCTCCACTGTCGATGGGCTCAACTGTCACGCCCTGCTTTCCAAAAAGAGAATACGGAATACGGATATGTGACTAAGCCCAGCGAATGATTTTCATCATCCATAAGCTATCAGGATCTTTACAACATTTCACAGAAATAATCAAAGTAGGAAGCAAGAGAAGTCAACCATGCATGCATATATGAATCAATATACCTTGCATGAAACAAAATTTAATAATCTCAAATAAACCAGATCTGAACCAGTCAATAATTCTGAGACAAACTGCCCAATACAAAATAATTCAAGTAACAATATGTAACGCCCCGAATCCCAAAATACTGAATTCGAGATGTTCTACAGGATCTTTTCACTTTCTTTGAGTACAATTTCACAAGGAATTTAAACTTTTCACTTTACATCAGAGTTTACATCATATTACACTTTTCATTTGCACAGCGGAAGTAAGAATATACAACATTTACATAAATGTACAACAACATGGTAAAATCTTTATGCATCCATTCCTCTTTAACATGTAATTTACCCTGCATACAAAACTGCGAGTACGTCAGTTTATTCAACCGATGATAATTATACATGGCCATCCTCTCTATGCCAGAAACAGTATAACGAATCTCATTTCTTAACAGATCACAAACTTGTTCACATAACAATTAAAGTAAGGGGGAAAATCTTAATAATGTCGTGTCGTGATCGTGCACTTAATCCTTAATGCAATTTCTTAATTTACATGACACTAATGCGCACTTCTTCGAATTCTATGCATCCCATACTATATAGGTCCGAGGGCAAGCCTCTTATTCGTTCTTCATTTTTGTAGGGTTCAATCCCTCGCCATGACTTAATCTACTTCTGTAATTACAGTGAGTATCCTAGATGATCTATGAGTACAAGCACATGTCCTGGACCCTAGAGGGAAAACCCACGCCATGTCTTGACTCATCAAGCATGCATTCTGTGGCAATTCAGCCTCCTCCCTGAACACGATCCTCTTGCAGTCACCAAACATCCCACAAGCGTGGCTAAAGTCCGATCATTCTGAGTTGTGCCCACGCCATGTCTTGACTCATCAAGCATGCATTCTGCAGCTCACACACCCGCACCGTAAACTCTAGTTCTCATACTTATGTTTTCTCTCACTTTCATCACATCTCCACTATGTATTAAATATTGGAATCATGAATACAAATCAAAGCTCTAGAGTTAGCCTCTCCACCAAACCGGACTTATTCATTTCATTTACGCATGACCAACCTTGGTCTTCTTTTCAATTTCATTTCATTTCCATTGCCGGGGGAGACTTAGCTACTCTTGGTTTCAATTTACAATTCACAACTTCCAATTTGAGCATTTCCAACTCATGAATTCATTTATCTTTTTCCATTGCCTCAGCATGTCATGTTCATGCAATTCTTAATTCAAAACTATGATTCATTTCATGCAATTTCTCGATTCAAAACCATGATTCGTTTCATGCACAGCAACAAAGTAGAATTTATCCAACAACAGCCATAAAGCTCACAATCTTCAAAATAAACAGCAATTAAATCAAATTCTAAAACATCAAAATGTACTCTGGACAGTCGACTTGGAGAAGGTCCAGTCGATTCAAGTTCTTCACAACTGCTCGGGAGAGTCGACTGCTACACATGGCTAGTCGGCTGTCCTGAAACTTTCTATACTTTTAATATCATTCACATGATAGTCGACTGTCCTCAGACCAATCGTCTGTTCTGGGTCTTAACAGTACATTTTCAAGTTAAGGGATTATCTTCCCATCTGTCATTATTTGCACATGCATCATAGTGTCAATTTACACTATATATATATTCATACTTACATATTTCCTTAACTGTTCAGTAACAATATAAAATTTCAAGATAACTAACATTGTCTTTTCTTCAAAGTAATGTTAAACATGCATTTACACTATTCAACATGATGTAAGTATCTCGTTTCATAGAATTCATGAAATAATTATAGTTTAATCAAGGTATCAGTCGGCTGCTCATATCATCAGTCGACTGTACAGACTCTTTTCAATTTGTTAATCATCATTAGCACTTTTTCATCTATTCGCATCTCCTCCATCATATATAACATGGGGAAAAGGAATTAGCAATCATACTATTACTTCTGTTTTGCATACATTTATTAAAAATCATAAAAGATGTGTCTCGTACCAGTCGACCTGTACATGTGACAGTCGACTGTACCGACTAATTTGTTCTTAATTAGAGTGTCGTTACCTCATCATTTAATCACCAACATAAATATACACAAGACAATCTAATACATTTTAAATTCACTTTCACAAGCGTGGTAACAATCATCATAATCATGACAGGTTTCTACATTAGAAGTCCTGAGAAACACCCACCTTATTGACGAAATAATCGAAATCCAGAAAAGCTCCTCAATGCAACGCACCTTCCTTGTTCCTTGCTCCTTGCTCCTTGCCAAAGATCTCCAGATGAAGCCCGATCTCCACAAACAACACACACACCTCACTCACAATAATTCTCTTTATAATATAATCTTAGTGTAAAGAACAATGGATGGGAGGGGGGTATTTATACACCAAAAGGAGTGAGATGGAGGGCTAGGATTCGGTAGATGGTTAATGGATCAAAGGCTAGGATGCACTAGGGGGTTGAAATAACTACCCACACTCTACAAAACTACCCACAACTCCACCCACTACTTCACCCAAATCCGGCCAACCAAAAGGGTGTGCTCTACACGTGTATGCAACATGCACGTGTATGCACAAATCACCCTACAAGAAATTGTACATCAATATAACAAGTCCTTTAAAGGGAATGTTACACATACAAGTTATAGAAAAAAAATAAGAAAAGATTAGGTTCATGGGCTTAAATTAATTGGGCCAAAATAATTATTTTAGAAGAAAGCAAGTAAATTAACATTTGGGCTTTAGGGAAAATACTTTATAAAAACAATGTTCTTACTCATTATGTTGAAAATAATAGCCAAAATATTACACGTACACACCGTGTGCAACAAAATAAATAATCTTCATATATTTGGAAAATCAGGGTATTACAACACTCCCTCCTTAGAATAGTTTAGAATAGTTCCGTCCCCGGAACTACAGTCAAGAGCGAGAAAACAAAGATACAACACAACACAAGAACAAAAGATACAAAAATACAATCAAGCAAAAAGCTCAGGATATTCCCTCAACATCCTCTCCTCAGACTCCCAAGTAGCCTCTTCAACCAAATGGTTTCTCCAGACCACCTTGACCATTGGTATCGTCTTATTCCTCAAGACTTTCTCCCTACGGTCAATAATCTCGACAGGAGACTCGATGTAGTTCAGATCCAACTGCAAACCTTCCGGCACTTCAGGCAAATGATGACTCGGATCTGGGATATAACCTCTCAGCATAGACACATGGAAGATATTGTGCACCTGAGACAACTCTTCCGGTAATTCAAGCCGGTAAGCAGTTTTTCCGATCCTTTCCAATATCTTATACGGGCCTATAAACCTCGGGGCTAACTTCCTGCCTTTGCCAAATTGAACCACACCTTTACTGGGTGATACCTTCAGAAAGACGAAGTCACCAACCTCAAACTCAAGGTCCCTTCTTCGGTTGTCTGCATAGCTTTTCTGCCTGCTCTGAGCTTCCACCAACCTTTTCCTGATCAGAACAATCTTCTCAGAAGTCTGCTGTACGAGCTCAGGACCAAACAACTGCCGCTCCCCAACTTCATACCAACAAACAGGTGTTCTGCACTTCCTGCCATACAAAGCTTCGTACGGCGCCATCCCGATGCTAGCCTGAAAACTGTTGTTGTAGGCAAACTCTACCAAAGGTAAATACCTTTCCCAACTGCCTCCAAAGTCTAGTATACAACACCGAAGCATATCCTCAAGAATACGGTTGACTCTCTCGGTCTGCCCATCGGTTTGCGGATGAAAAGCAGTGCTGAAATCTGTCTTGGTCCCCAAAGCTGTCTGAAGACTCCTCCAGAAATGCAAAGTAAACCGCGCATCTCGATCAGACACAATAGTTGAGGGAACACCATGAAGTCGGACAATCTCACCAACATACATCTCAGCTAACTTGTCCATCGAAGCAGTGAGTTTCATCGCCAAAAGTGAGCGGACTTGGTAAGTCGATCGACTATAACCCAAATTGCATCATTGCCTTTAGAACTCTTAGGCAATCCCGTGATGAAATCCATACTGATGTTATCCCATTTCCATTCCGGAATAGGTAACGGCTGTAATAGACCTCCGGGTCTCTGATTTTCGGCTTTGACTTGCTGACAAACATCACACTTCGCAACAAATTCAGTCACATCCCGCTTCAAACCTGACCACCAGAAATGCTGTTTGATGTCTTTGTACATCTTAGTACTTCCAGGATGTACCGACAAAAGAGTAGCATGCGCCTCCTGAAGAATACTCTCCTTCAGGTCCACCTGACTTGGAACACACAGCCTATCTCCGAACCACAGCACTCCATCCCTGATTTGAAATCCGGGCAACCTGCCAGCCCCAACCTGCTCCTTCATCTCCAAGATATCAGCATCAACCTCTTGACTTGCGATGATCCTTGCATTCAGAGTAGGCTGAAGCCTCAACTGAGCCAAAGATGCTCCCAATCCTTGCAAGACAACCTCAATACCTGCTCGATCCAACTCCTCAATCAGATGCCTCTAAGTTATAATCAAACTGGCCAAACTGCTCTTGCGACTAAGTGCATTAGCAATAACATTAGCTTTTCCAGGATGATATTTGATCTCAGGTCGCATGTCCTCGAGCACTTCCAACCATCTCCACTGCCTCAGATTCAGATCCCTCTGCTGATATATATACTTCAAGCTCTTGTGGTCTGTGTACATGTTCAACTTCTCACCATACACATAGTGCCTCCATTGCTTCAACACAAAGATAATCGCAGCCAACTCCAGATCATGAGTCGGGTAATTCTTCTCATGTGGTCGTAGTTGCCTAGACCCATAAGCGATGACTCTACCTTCTTGCATTAAGACACAACCAAGCCCACGATGTGAAGCATCGCTATAAACATCATACTCAACACCAGCTCTAGGCAAAGCCAAAATCGGTGCAGTAGTCAGCCTATCTTTCAACTCCTGAAAGCTCGCCTCATATTGCTCAGTCCACTTGAAGCTCACATTCTTCTTGGTCAGTCCAGTAAGCGGTACAGCTATCTGAGCATAACCTTGAATGAATCTCCTGTAGTATCCAGTCATCCCAAGAAAATTTCTGACTTCCTTCACTGTAGTAGGCCTAGCCCAATCTCTCACTGTCTCTATCTTCTGAGGGTCAGTTGCCACTCCCTCCTTAGAAAGGATGTGACCTAGGAATGCCACTTCAGATTTCCAGAAATCACACTTGGATAACTTGGTATACAACTCCTGCTCTTCCAGCTTCTGCAAAACTGCTGTCAGATGCTCGGTGTGCTCCGCCTCTGACTTGGAGTACACGAGGATATCGTCGATAAACACCACGACGAAAGAATCAATAAATGGCCTCAGAACTCTGTTCATCAAGTCCCTGAAGATTGTGGGTGCATTCGTCACTCCAAATGGCATAACTAAGAATTCGTAATGCCCATGTCGAGTTCTAAATGCAGTTTTATGCACATCTTCAGCTTTCACTCGCACTTGGTGATATCCTGATCGAAGATCTATTTTGGAGAATACAGCTGCTCCTTGTAGACGATCGAACAAGTCATCAATTCGAGGAATCAGATACTTATTCTGAACAGTGACCTTATTCAGCTCTCGGTAATCGATACACATTCTCATCGATCCATCCTTCTTCTTTACCAAAAGCACTGGTGCTCCCCAAGGTGACGCACTAGGTTGAATAAAGCCTTTCTCCAACAGTTCCTAAATCTGCCGTTTCACCTCATCCTGTTCCACTGGAGCCATCCTATACGGTGCCTTAGAAATTGGTGTACTTTCCGGTTGAACAGTGATGCTGAACTCTACATCACGATGTGGAGATAACCCAGCAAAATCTTCCAAGAACATAGTCGGATAGTCCCGAACCACATGAATCCCTTGCAATTTCACAGGAGTCTCTTCCTTGCGGATAGTTGCCACCAGCTTAGAACACTTCTGCTTCCCTCGGAAAGTGACTTCAGGTCCACCTGGAGCCTTCACTGTTACCGTCTTGGTCTTGTATTCGATGCTTGCACTGTACATCGACATCCAATCAATGCCAGTGATAACATCGACTCCCAAGATAGTCAGCTCAATCAGATCAATGCCAAAGATTCGATCTCCAATCATAATCTCGCAATCAGCGTAATACCGATCAGTGGTCAAAGTTTTCCCTGATGGAGTAGCTACTGCTAAGATCTTGCCTGGAAAAGTCTTCGGTTCCACTCCCAACATTTTAGCAAATCTAAGAGACACAAATGTATGAGAGGATCCAGTATCGAACAATACAACAGCTTTCATTCCATTAAGATAGAGTTCTCCTGTTACATAATACACACCATTACATAACAGTTTCACAATATAAACGGGAAGAAGAAATGACGAAAACCACTAAACATCAGCCCTCGTACCAGAGATGACCTGATCTGCTTCCTCAGCATCAGCTTCCGTCAAGGCAAATACTCGCACTGGTTGGTACGGCCTCTTCCCAGTCTGCTGTATTGGCACATTGTGATTGCCAGCCCGTGGTTTGAGACATCGAGATTGGTAATGTCCCATTTCACCACAGTTGTAGCAAGTGACTGCAGAAGGTCTCACCACATTGTTCCCAGGTCCTCCAGCCACACCAATAGCGTTCGCCCCTTTCGGTTTGAACCTCTGTGCAGATGGTTGCCCCTTGAAACTCCCAGAATTGGCGGGCCTCTTTCCGGACTGCCAGTTGTTCCTCTGGTTCTGAGCAACATGGAACTGCTCCATATCTGCCTCCGTTGCTGCCGCCCTCTTGACTAACTTGTCAAATCGCCTGATACCAAGAGGTATCATCCGGGATCTCAAGCTTGGTCTCAGTCCATGCTCGAACTTATGAGCCTTCTTAGCCTCATCCATCACCAGTTCTGGAGCATACCTAGAGAGCTGAGTGAACTTAGTCTAATACTCCCTCACTGACATGCTGCCTTGCTGAAGTGACAGAAATTCCATGGCCTTCTTCTCCTGAACATCGGAGGGGAAATAGTGACTGCGGAATTCTTCTAAAAATTCCTCCCAGCCAAGCACTATGCCTCCCATGGTCCTCTTCATCGACTGCCACCAAACAGCCGCATCCTTTTCCAGTTGCAAAGTCGCCAACTTGACCTTGCTGCCCTCCGGTGTCTCCAACACCTCAAAGATTGTCTCAACTTGCCGAATCCAGTTGTCAGCCGCATCTGGGTCTGACTTTCTCTCGAATATAGGTGGTTTCATTATCTTGAATGATTCCACCAGCTTAATCGCCTCGGGCACTGGATTCACTGGCCCCCTTCCTTGATTCATTGCCACTGCATTAAGCGTCTGGTAGACCCTTGCAAGCTCGGTCTCCAGATCCAAACCTTCCCTACTCCTAGCTCCTTTTCTGGACATATTCTGATGCAAAAGATCCATTAAATTCGAAGTATAAGACAAAAATTTAAATCAACTTGCATTTCATTGAATTTCAAAGTTTATACATTCGAATTAAAAACATTTTTGACATCAGAATAGAAGATAGTAGAAACTAAGACAATCAAATCCCTACGGGTCCTCTTCGCTGCTCGAAGTTCATCCCGTAGTTCATCGACTTCATCCTTCAGCACATCTGTAAGGTTCTTTCTCTTCTCAAGTTCCCATACTCGGTGACTGAGAACAGAAAAGTCGTCCTTTCGCTTCGCCAGTTGAGCCTCCAATACTCCAACTCTCTCTCGCAGTGTTTCGACCTGCCTCTGAAGAGAAGCCACAGTGCTACCCAGAGCTGGTCCCTCTTCTTCATCGGAAGAAGAATCGTCAGACGAGTCCGGAGGTGGGGTGATCTCTCGAGATTCAGGCCACTCCTCCTCATCAGAATCTGCTTGCCCAGGGTGATACTCATCCTCAGAATCAGCCTGTCCAGGATGATACTCTTCCTCAATGATATGCCAGTCGTCGTCTCCAGCAGGGTCGAAGTGATCAACCATCTTAGAACAGAGAGGAAGAAGCATAAGTCATAGAGAAACACAAATGTAAGTCACTTACATTTAAATCTCCAAACTCAGACACACACTCTAATGTCCACATCTAGAGTGTCGTCCCTTATAAATTTGTACCAACAGGAAAGCGTAGAAAGCGAGGCTCTGATACCACTCTGTAACGCCCCGAATCCCAAAACACTGAATTCGAGATGTTCTACAGGATCTTTTCACTTTCTTCGAGTACAATTTCACAAGGAATTTAAACTTTTCACTTTACATCAGAGTTTACATCATATTACACTTTTCATTTGCACAGCGGAAGTAAGAATATTCAACATTTACATAAATGTACAACAACATGGTAAAATCTTTATGCATCCATTCCTCTTTAACATGTAATTTACCCTGCATACAAAACTGTAGGTACGTCAGTTTATTCAACCAATGATAATTATACATGGCCATCCTCTCTATGCCAGAAACATTATAACGAATCTCATTTCTTAACAGATCACAAACTTGTTCACATAACAATTAAAGTAAGGGGGAAAATCTTAATAATGTCGTGTCGTGATCGTGCACTTAATCCTTAATGCAATTTCTTAATTTACATGACACTAATGCGCACTTGTTCGGAATCTATGCATCCCATACTACATAGGTCCGAGGGCAAGCCTCTTATTCGTTCTTCATTTTTGTAGGGTTCAATCCCTCGCCATGACTTAATCTACTTCTGTAATTATAGTGAGTATCCTAGATGATCTATGAGTACAAGCACGTGTCCTGGACCCTGGAGGGGAAACCCATGCCATGTCTTGACTCATCAAGCATGCATTCTGTGGCAATTCAGCCTCCTCCCTGAACACGATCCTCTTGCAGTCACCAAACATTCCACAAGCGTGGCTAAAGTCCGATCATTCTGAGTTGTGCCCACGTCATGTCTTGACTCATCAAGCATGCATTCTGCGGCTCACACACCCGCACCGTAAATTCTAGTTCTCATACTTATGTTTTCTCTCACTTTCATCACATCTCCACTATGTATTAAATATTAGAATCATGAATACAAATCAAAGCTCTAGAGTTAGCCTCTCCACCAAACCGGACTTATTCATTTCATTTACGCATGACCAACCTTGGTCTTCTTTTCAATTTCATTTCATTTCCATTGCCGGGGGAGACTTAGCTACTCTTGGTTTCAATTTACAATTCACAACTTCCAATTTGAGCATTTCCAACTCATGAATTCATTTATCTTTTTCCATTGCCTCAGCATATCATGTTCATGCAATTCTTAATTCAAAACTATGATTCATTTCATGCAATTTCTCGATTCAAAACTATGATTCGTTTCATGCACAGCAACAAAGTAGAATTTATCCAACAACAGCCATAAAGCTCACAATCTTCAAAATAAACAGCAATTAAATCAAATTCTGAAACATCAAAATGTACTCTGGACAGTCGACTTGGAGAAGGTCCAGTCGACTTGTCCAGTCAATTCAAGTTCTTCACAACTGCTCGGGAGAGTCGACTGCTACACATGGCCAGTCGGCTGTCCCGAAACTTTCTATACTCTTAATATCATTCACATGACAGTCGACTGTCCTCAGACCAATCGTCTGTTCTGGGTCTTAACAGTACATTTTCAAGTTAGGGGATTATCTTCCCATCTGCCATTACTTGCACATGCATCATAGTGTCAATTTACACTATATATATATTCATACTTACATATTTCCTTAACTGTTCAGTAACAATATAAAATTTCAAGATAACTAACATTGTCTTTTCTTCAAAGTAATGTTAAACATGCATTTACACTATTCAACATGATGTAAGTATCTCGTTTCATAGAATTCATGGAATAATTATAGTTTAATCAAGGTATCAGTCGGCTGCACATATCATCAGTCGACTGTACAGACTCTTTTCAATTTGTTAATCATCATTAGCTCTTTTTCATCTATTCGCATCTCCTCCATCATATATAACATGGGGAAAAGGAATTAGCAATCATACTATTACTTCTGTTTTGCATACATTTATTAAAAATCATAAAAGATGCGTCTCGTACCAGTCGACCTGTACATGTGACAGTCGACTGTACCGACTAATTTGTTCTTCATTAGAGTGTCGTTAACTCATCATTTAATCACCAACATAAATATACACAAGACAATCTAATACATTTTAAATTCACTTTCACAAGCGTGGTAACAATCATCATAATCATGACAGGTTTCTACATTAGAAGTCCTGAGAAATACCCACCTTATTGACGAAATAATCGAAATCCAGAAAAGCTCCTCAATGCAACGCACCTTCCTTGTTCCTTGCTCCTTGCTCCTTGCTCCTTGCCAAAGATCTCCAGATGAAGCTCGATCTCCACAAACAACACACACACCTCACTCACAATAATTCTCTTTATAATATAATCTTAGTGTAAAGAACAATGGATGAGAGGGGGGTATTTATACACCAAAAGGAGTGAGATGGAGGGCTAGGATTCGGTAGATGGTTAATGGATCAAAGGCTAGGATGCACTAGGGGGTTGAAATAACTACCCACAACTCCACCCACTACTTTACCCAAATCCGACCAACCAAAGGGGTGTGCTCTACACGTGTATGCAACATGCACGTGTATGCACAAATCACCCTACAAGAAATTGTACATCAATATAACAAGTCCTTTAAAGGGAATGGTACACATACAAGTTATAGAAAAAAAAAGAAAAGATTAGGTTCATGGGCTTAAATTAATTGGGCAAAAATAATTATTTTAGAAGAAAGCAAGTAAATTAACATTTGGGCTTTAGGGAAAATACTTTATAAAAACAATGTTCTTACTCATTATGTTGAAAATAATAGCCAAAATATGACACGTGCACACCACGTGCAACAAAATAAATAATCTTCATATATTTGGAAAATCAGGGTATTACACAATACATTTATTCAAAAGCAACAAGAAAGTAAATTGTAGCAAGAACTCCAGCCAGCTAGAATCTTAGATCACCTACTCTATCGGGCAGCTAGTCACCAAAGTCTGTAATTCAACAAACTGCAGGAAGAGAAAAACGAAACAAAATGCCCGTCAATGCAAGTTACGAGCCGCTTGTAGTGCATGCAACAAGTACAAGGAAAGGATAAACAAGTATAGAGTAACAGCGGAAGCAAACATAGCATGGAATACAGGTGACATAATGATTAACATAAAACAGAAGCAGGAACAAGTGATATGATG
Organism: Hemerocallis citrina; assembly: GCA_017893485.1. Classification (NCBI taxonomy): domain Eukaryota; kingdom Viridiplantae; phylum Streptophyta; class Magnoliopsida; order Asparagales; family Asphodelaceae; genus Hemerocallis; species Hemerocallis citrina. The sequence continues at coordinate 165,573,821 of CM030368.1, forward strand.
TGATAACAGGGTGCATGTGACATGTGACAGATAACAGGGATCATGCAAGCAAGTAAACATGTAACAGGTGTCTGGTAGCATGTACAGGTAAGCATGTAACAGTAGTTATATTATGTCAAGTCTTGTATTTATTTCTATCTAGATAGCACTTCATGCGTCCCATCCATTTACCACATGGTTTCTACATTCAAACAAGTTACGATTAGATTTCGTAGTGGATTCTACAGGGCTGTGTACTCAGGTATCAAGTAATCCAAATCATATTAACCAAATTATATAGAGTATTCCAAATTATCCAAATGTAATCCAAATCATATCATGTAACCAAATGAGGGAAACATGGGCCTCCTTCCGAGTACACTTTTCTATATTGTCCATTACTAGATCTTTCCCTTAACCCCGGCTTGTTACTTTTTATTACAAAATAAACATGATCAAGAGATAACGAGAACAAAATCGGGACAAGAGAAGGATGTATCAAGGGCTTATATGATGTAGGGAACATGTTTTAAATCACAAAATACTGGAAACAACATGCAAATATTAAACATGGCAAAATATCAATTCTGGACAGCAAGATGTTGTTGTACCAAAACTAATATTTCCGCTACCTCAGGACTGAAAATCTGGATCCGTCAGAAAATTTGGAAACTAGACTCTCTGTCGAATCCAGCGCATATAAACAAGGTATATAAAAGCTGTAGCAATTGGTGTTAAAACAGCAAACTGCACAGGATTCGTATTCAACCATAGCTCAGATATTTGTATTCATAAACAGGAAAACAGGATAAAAACTTACTAATTAAATCCACGAAAAATCTGGGGTATTTACTAGTATGTCTAGTATTAGAAAATAAAGTTTCATAATTTTCCAATTTAGATAGAATAGTCAAGTAAAATCAGAAAGCAGCAAGATACAGAAATTTTGTAAATCTGGAATCATAAACACTGCAGTACTAAAACAGCGATTTCTCACAAAATATAAATCGAAATCCAGATCCTTCAAAAGGGTAAAATAGATACAGTAGGCTACAATTCATATTCACAAAGTTTTTATAGACAGCAAATAGAATCACGTCAAAATTATGTTTCTTTACTAAACAGTATGAAAATTCTGCATGTATAGTAGTTGTTTGCAAGTATAGAATAGTTCATAAAAAGTCATCAATTAAATCTACAAAAATTAGGGGTTAATCCCAATCAAGTCAAGTTGTAATCAGCAAAATATTGGATCAAAATATTATCTTTAACATCAGTAGAAAAATAAATTACCATACAGAATTCATATAAAACTGGATCTGAAATTTTAAACACATCTGTAGTAAAATAGTCATAACTTGCAACTCACAAATCGAAACTGAGATCTGTCAAAAAAAGGGAAAGTAGAAAGAATTCTCTATAATTCATATTCACAAATAATTTTCATATACTGACCTTAATAGGGTCTAAAATACTGAACAAAAATGGAGAATCGGCAAAACAGAAAATATCCTTCATGCACAAAATCAACTAGCTCATATGAAACTCATCCAAAACATAACCAAACGTGAAATATGGAATACTAGATGTCCAAGCAACATGATATAGGATATTTTGCAAGTCTACAACAAGTTATACCACATCGAACACATTATGCATGCAAGATCATACAACAAGTCATGAATCACAACAACTTGCATGTATACAACAAGAAATGGTTATCCCTAAGTTATTTCATGTCATGTGTGTAATGAGGTAACTATGGGCGGGTCAACACAATAGAGACAAGATATAACAGGGGTTTGTACAAGAATTGTCTCTAGAACACAACTACACTACAGGCGGTATTTAGTACTTGTATTACCCAAAGAAAAGAATACAAGTTACTTGCCTTATAGTCGACGGCGGAAACGATGCAAAGAGCGAGAATAACGAGAATAGATTCCCGGGCACGAACACGATACCAACGATCACGAATGAGATGATCACGAACAAGCTGAACAACCGATCGCAAATAAGATGAAGACGATCAAGATCATGAACACAATTGGATGGCCAGATCCAAGAGCTGATGATGATCATGATCAGATCAGGCGGTCAAAATCAAGAGATCAAGATCAGATGATGGTGGATATGATGATCATGATGATCAGGATGATCACGACGATCGACGGCCAGAATGGCTTGATCACAAAAACAGAGCAATGGTGAAGGGCAGCCATGGGGCTGTGGGGCAGTGGTGCTCTGGGGCTTTTGTGGCTGGGCTTCGCTGGCATCGGGCTGAGCTGCTCAGGGAGGCTATGCTATCTCTTGTCGCGGCTGCAATCATTGCTACTAGCTGACGGCAGGAGAAGGGAGATGGTGCGGGGTAGCTGTGCTGCCGCTACTGGAGTCGTCAAGGCAGTGCAGGGATGCAGCACAGGGATGACAGCAGAGCGACGATGACGCTGGACAGGCAGCGCGATGGCAGGATAGGGGAGTTGTTGGCATCACTCTGGCTTCTGCTGTGAGGAGAGGGTGCAGGGCAACGCTGAGGTGGGGACTGCTGTTGCGGCTTCGGGAGACGACAAAGGATGATCGGGAGATACGGGGGATGGAGAGGATCAGGAAAGCAGGTAGAGAGATGGGGATGGGTTGAAGAGTGTAACACAGGTTGAAGGCGGACTAGGGTTTCGGGATCAAGGGATGGAGAAGATGAAACGGCTGGGTTTAGGTGGTAATAGGGTTAAACAGAGGGTAGGTTATATAGGGTATTAGGGATATTAGGGTTAGGGTTTAGGGTGTGGGGTTATATAGAATAGGTTATTGGGTTTGAGGGTAAACAGGTTTCGGGTTGTAGGGGTTTTTTTTAAAAACTAATAGAAAATTAAATAACCAATAAAAGGTAGGATTATATAACAAAAATACATTTCGTACTACAATATGGAAATAATTCTCAAATAACTACTAATACAATTAACAATATAAATGGATTTTTAAATAGACAATCAAAGTTATAATAATAATAACAATAATAACAATAATCATCACAATAATAATAAAAATAAAAAAATTACCATAATAAAAATAATACTGAAGAATAGTAATAACAACAATACTAATAGGGTTTGTATTTCAATATAAAAATCATTGGAAAAATAGCTACGATTAAAATTATTGATTAAAAATAGACTTTAATAGGAGATCCAACAATAAATTTTGACAAAAGAATTTGAAAGCGGAAAAAATAATTTACAAAAATTTTAAATACAGAAAATATGTATTTACGAAAACATGGGTTACATCAACCCTCGACGAACTCCCCACCTCCATCATTCTCCCTGAGCTCCGCTACCATTGCCTTCGCTGAGCTCCGAACTTCTCGCCGAACACCTCACTCTGTCGAGCTCCGGCTCCGCCGCCCTCGACGAACCTCTTCTTTCGACTTCTTCCTCTGACGCCCTCGGAGAAGAAGGCGCAGCCAAAGATGAAGGAGGAAGGCGAGGGAAGAAGGGAGCAGAAATCGAGGAAAGAAGAAGAAAAAAAGGGAGGGGGAGGGTGTTCGGCATTGACTCGGTCAACGCCTCCGAGCGCTCGTGTCACCGACGCTGAAATGAGGGGAAAATTGCCCCCTCGCGATTTGCGGTTGATCTTGATCAACGCCCCGATTGCACCACGTATACATGTATTTATTTATTTATTTATTTATTTGAATTAGTTATTTATAAAAATTTGAATAATTAATTAAAAATTGAAAAGAAAAAAATGACTAAATATTCTAAAATTAATTATTAATTCAGAAAACAATTTAAAATTTCTGAAAATATAATTATTAACTTAGAATAATTAATTAAAATTTTCGAAAATTAATTATTTAAATTCAGAAATTGAATAAAAAAATTCAAAAAATATTAAAAATTGGGAAAAAAATTACAAAAATCTGGAAAAATCAGTAAAATTCCAGAAAATGCTTAAAATAATTTTTGGAATTTTTCAGGCTTAGAATAACACCGTTACGTCTCGAGTAAGATCCAAACTCCCCTGAGAACTCTGATAAATTCTATAAGCCATTGAAAACGGGCGAACTACTTCTCAAAGGTTGTAAAACTCAGTTTTCAAGATTGGTGGGCTTGTGATATGGCTAAAAATAGAACCAAATCGGGATCATTCAAACCGAGCATGAATCTTAAAGCTCTCAGGGGTAAAACGGTAATTTCACCTACAAACGGATCTGAAATGGAACTGGGTCTTTTCCAGGCCCAATAACCCAAAAACAGATCTGTTCTACTAGGTAAGGGTGATGGCCTATTACAAACCAGCCCAAGTCATTTAAAGAGTAATTCAAATTCATGATTATCTCTAAGAGACGGTTTAAACCAAATCTCTTATCATGAAACGATTTAAACTCTTTTTCTTATCCAAAAACACCGGGACATAAGGATAAATTATTATCTCTAAACTGTCTCTAAAGGTGACTATAAATACCCCTCTCCCTGCCACCATAAGAAAGGTAATCAGTTTTTTTCCACAAAAGTGTTATTTCATTATCTTCCTGATTACTGACTTGAGCGTCGGAGGGTTCGTCGCCGGGATCCATCCCGGTGTATCAAACTTTTTGCAGGTTAACAGCAGCTGCAAGAAATAGTCAAACGCCAGCCAAAAGTCAACATATTTGTCTTATTTGTTTCCAAAATAATCCACAAATTCATCTGTTTGCTTTCACACCAAAATCAGCAGCAACACTGTCAAATATCATATATATTGCAGTGTAGGATGCTGGTCATGAGATAGATGGAAACCGGGTCATTATATACATGTCACTGATTCTCTACATATATATCTCACGTATCAAAATATGTGAAAGTTATATCTAATTTGGTTGAATTTCCTGTTGAATTCTAACTGTGGAATAAACTCAACGATAACGACGAGATGCAAGAACTATAGAATCAAAACAAGAGACAAAGACCAACCAAAAGCAACACACAAGAACACACAAGATTTTTTCGAGGTTCTGCCAAAACAATGGCTACTTCCCCGTGCAGAGGCACTCCTGCAATTTCCACAAGAAATATAAAGATTAGGTTTACAAATTCTCAAGAACTGACCACCAAGATTTCTGGTTTCTCTCTATCTCCCTCTCTCTTAATGACGGCTGGTGGATCTCTATTTTATTTTCACTTAACCCTAAAATCGTACACCATACATTATATATAGGATTCCACAACTTTAATCTCAGTCGCTCATCAAAACAGCGTCGGGACGGTCGACCGCAACATCATGACGGTCGACTGGTTCTTTCGTTCGACTACACGAAGTCCAACAGAGAGCAGGTCGGTCAACCGGTCGCCTCTTTAAGTTACATTATTGAATTAGAGAGCGGGACGGTCGACCGTACACTTGTCTGGAGCGTGGTCGGGGGGTGCGGTCGACCGCAACTCTGTCTGTAGCTTCAAACCACTTCTGACCTTTTGCTCCCACTTCGACTCTTCTTCTCATCTGACTTCTCCAACCCCATTATTGTGTATTCGATCCACAAACCCCAACAATCTCCCACTTGGAGACATATACACGAAGTCTCTAATCTGTTCTTCATTCTTCCATTGGCCTAGTCTAGGCCTGTGCCTCTGCGAGTCTCCTCAACAATTAACCTGGAGACAATCCGATAGCGGTATAGCAAAACTGTTGTTTCCTGCTATCCACCACCTTAGTGAGCATGTCCATCGGATTCTTTGTACTAAGAATCTTAGTTAGCTTCAACCATTTCTTCTCAACAGCCATTCTGATAAAATGATACCTCATTTGAATGTGCTGAGTCCTATAGTGATATGTTGAGTTTTTTGCCAAGAAAACTGCACTTTGACTGTCACACCATAGTTCACCTATGGGTTGCTTCCTGCCCAATTGTTTCATAAGCTTCGGAATTCACAATATGTCTTTCGTCGCTTCTGTAAGTGTCATATACTCTGACTCCGTGGTTGACTGTGCTACAACCTTTTGTAACTGAGAAGCCCAACTAACAGCTATTCCTCCAACTGTAAATACATACCCTGTGGTACTTTTGCAATCATCATGATCGCCCAAAAATCCGCATTCATAACCATGTATATGCAAAGAATCTCCCCTAAAACAAAGAGAGTGATCTGAAGTACCTGCTAGATATCTATGAATCCCCCTTACTACATCTCAATGCTATTTACCTGGATTCTTCATGTAACGGCTGACAACTCCCTCTACTTGTGCGATGTCTGGTCTTGTAGACACCATCGCATACATCAAACTCCCAACGGTTAAGGCATAAGGAATAGCAGCCATTTTCTTCATCTCTGCCTCTATTTTAGGACACAAGTCCATTGATAACTTGAAGTGATCAGCCAAGAGACAAGTGACTGGCCTCGCACCGTCTATATTGAATCTCTTCAACACCTTCTTCACATAGTCCGCTTATGATAACCAAAGCTTCTTTATACTCATGTCTCTACTAATCTTCATACCGAGGATTTGCTTTGCTTCACCCAAGTCCTTCATTGAAAATTCCGAAGCAAGCGCCTTTTTCACTTCCTTGATCTTCTCCGTACATGAACCTGCTAACAGTATGTCGTCCACATACAACGCCAAGGTAACTATATCATTGTCCTCATATCTACAAACATACACACAATGATCCGTTTCGCACCTATCGAAATCTTTCCGTCTCATGAAGCAATCAAACTTCAAGTACCATTGCCGCAGTGCTTGTTTGAGCCCATAAAGACTCTTCTTCAATCGACACACCATGTCTTTCTTTCCTTCAGCTTCTAAACATTGTGGGTTATCTCATGTACAGCTCTTCTTTGACATCACCATGGAGAAATGCTGTCTTCACATCCAACTGATCTAAGTGCAAGTCTTCAACTGCCAAAATACTGAGCAGAACCCTAATTGAAGCCATCTTCACAATCGGTGCAAAGATCTCAATATAATCAACACCTTCTCTTTGAGAGAATCCTTTCACAACAAGCCTTGCCTTGTACCTTTTACTGCCATCTGCCTCATCTTTTAACTCTGAAAACCCATTTGTTCATAAGAGCGCGCTTCCCTGCAGATAACTTGGTCAACTCCCAAGTTTGGTTCTGTTCCAAGGAGTTCATCTCGTCTTTCATGGTTATCTCCCACTGAATTCGAACCTCATCCCTTAAAGCCTCCTCATGAGTCTCTGGCTCCCCCGAATTCGTGTATGGAACATGCTCATGAACAATACTAGCTGATGTATCAAATATCTTGGTTAGCCACCTCTCTCATGTTGATATCCTCAATATGGGTACCGGTTCACCGACCGGTTTAGGTTCCCCGAACTTTCTGGCTGTACCTGTTCGTCTTAGATAACCTGCTCATTTCCAATAGGCTTACAATTCCTGTGCTGTTTGTGGTACCTGTACCTACTGCTGCACTGTAGGGCCCTCACCACTAGGGCCGCCTTCAGAATCTAAATCTGAGTCTGGGTCTGAACCCCAATCTGATTTTGAACTGGTTGTACTGTCTTGATTTGTGTGTCTGTCCTTGTATAGAACCTCTTCATTGAACACTACATTCCTTCTGCGAATGACTTTGTTATCCACAAAATTTCAAAGTCTGTAACCATACTCATTGCCACCGTAGCCAATGAACGCACACCTCCTGGACTTAGAGTCCAACTTTTTTCTTTCTTCCCTGTCAATTAGTGCATATGTCATACAATAATAAACTTTCAAATGCGAATAATTAACAGTTTTACCTGACCATAGTTCTTCTGGAATGGTCCCATCAAGGGCACTAGACGGGCAATGGTTAATCAAGTACACCGATGTATTAACTGTAGCGATCCAAAGATGAACTGGAAGACCCGCATGAAGTCTCATGCATCTCGCCCTTTCGAGTATCGTGTGGTTCATCCTTTCTGCTACACCATTCTCCTGCAGAGTCTTAGGAACTGTTTTGATTCGTCTGATACCTTCCTTTCCTAGATAGTTAACAAACTCTTTGCTTGTGTACTCACCTCCGTTGTCTGACTTTATTGCTTTCATCTTGCAACCCGTCTCATTCTCAACCCTGGCCTTCCAAGCTCTGAATGCCTCAAAAACTTCTGATTTCTCACGAATTTCATAAACCCAAACCTTTCTTATAGCCTTATCAATGAATATGACGAAATATCTCTTACCACCATAAGAGAATTTCTGAACTGGACCCCACACATCTGTATGTACCAACTCTAGCTTCCCAAGCTTCTTCTCACGTCCACCCAACTGAAAGCTAACTGTTTTTTGTTTACCCATCACACAATTCTCACAAAAATCCATCTCAACCTTCTTCAGCCCCGGTAAAAGATTCCTAGAACAAAGCTGCTTGATACCCCTTTCACCAAGGTGCCCCAATCTAATATGCCATAGAATTGAAGGAGAACTACCTGATGATGCTGTAGCAATGATATCACTTGAATCACCTCTTCTAAGTAAGTACAGCGTGTCACCACGCTTTCCTTTTGCCACCAACCTAGCACCCGTAGTCACCTTCCATTCTCCATGCCCAAAAGTTGTTGTGAACCGTTCTTTGTCTAGTTTGCTAATTGAGATCAAGTTTTTCTTCAAGCTCGGAGTATGTCTTGTGTCATACAAGACCAATTGCCCACTATTGTGAGCCTTCACTCTCACAGTGCCTCTACCTACAACTGGACATATCTGCCCATTACCAACTGAAACTGCACCAAAATCCCCTATCATGTAATCCTTAAAAACATCCCTCATGGGGGTACAATGATAAGAAGCACCTGAGTCTATACACCAATCATCTTGCAAAATATTAAATCCAGCAGATAAACACAATTCATCTAGACGGGGTTCAATACTTACCACATTGGCTACCTATGACCCTGCTTGTGCTTTCTTATACTCCTCGTATTGGTCTCTCCTGTGTTCTGGCTTCTTGCAGAACCAACACTTATTTGCGATGTCTGGTTCTTGACTTGGACCTGTGATTCCAGCTCTGCAACCTCCCTCTGTTGTTACTTCTACCACGGTTATCAACTGACAGCGCGGTATTGCTAGGATATGACACTGAAGTCTCTCCATGTCTTTTCCTCCTTGAATCCTTATTCATAATGTTATTTATAACATCCTTTAGGATTTTCGTATCATTCATGGTGCCTGTAATAGTCTGTTCTACTGTGCCATAACTATCGGGAAGACTGGATAGCAACAACAACGATTGGGCCCTCTCCTCAAACTTTAAACCCGACGATTCTATCTGATTGTAAACCATACAGAAATTGTTGATGTGCTCAGCAACCGAACCCCTTTCCGACAACTTCAAGTTAACCAACTTCTTCAGGTGTAAGATCTGGTTCGCTGCATTCAAACATGTTTGTGTATATCTCCATTGCCTCCTTTGCGATCCTTGCCTTCTCAATGTGAAATAGCATCTTCCTGCTCGGCGACAACTGAATCTGCCCAAGCGCTTTCTGATCCAATCTATTCCAGGCCACCAACGCAACTAGATTGACCTCCGCCCCCTCTGGCTTCACACCAAACAACGGATCATCTAGATTCTTTTTTCGGAGATACGCAATCATTTGGATCTTCCACATTGTGAAATCCGTTCCATCGAACTCATTAACTCTACTCTTGTCCCCGATCTCAATCAATACTACCAACCTGTAGCTCTGATACCACTTTATTGAATTCTAACTGCGGAATAAACTCAACAACGATGACTAGATGAAAGAACTATAGAATCAAAACAAGAGAGCAAAGAACAACCAAAAGCAACACATAAGAACACACAAGAATTTTTCGAGGTTCACCCAAAACAATGGCTACTTCCCTGAGCAGAGGCACTCATGCGATTTCCACTACAAACATGGAGATTAGATTTACAAATCTCTCAAGAACTAACCATCAAGATGTAGGGTTTCTCTCTATCTCCATCTCTCTTAATGACAGCTGGTAGATCTCTATTTTCTTTTCACTTAATCCTAAAATCGTACACAATACAATATATATAGGATTCACAACTTTAATCTCAGCCGCTCATCAAAACAGCGTCGGGATGATCGACCGCAACATCATGACGGTCGACCGGTTCTTTCCTTTGACTGCACGAAATTCAACAGAGAGCAGGTCGGTCGACTGCGCGGTCGACTGGTCGCCTCTTCAAGTTACAGAACTGAATCAGAGAGCGGGACGAACGACTGCGCGGTCGACCGTACACTTGCCTGGAGCACAGTCGGGGGCGCGGTCGACCGCGCGGTCGACCGCAACTCTGCCTGTAGCTTCAAACCACTTCTGACCTCTTGCTCACTCTTTTTCTTATCTGACTTTTTCAACTCCATTATCGTGTATTGAATTCACAAACCCCAACATTTCCCTCCTTGTACATTTCTCCACCTTTTTTTCTTCACACACAAAAAAAAATCTCACTCTCGAACCCCAAATCCATAAACAAATGAAAACAAAATAGTCAACGGTGGCCATCATCATTTTTCTCATTTGGAGCAAGAAGATGAAAAAAATTGGTGGGATGTCATATTCTTAGTGTTGGTACGTCCACTCCAAAATTGAGAGCTCAGACATATGAAATGCCCACCTATTTTAATCATGATGGTCATCGATGATAGTTATCTTGTTGAAGAGAAAAATGTTGGGCCTTTGATGAACATGATGTAAACGGTTGTGCTCTAGGTTCAAGCCACCCGAATGTCTCTTAAACATCATTTGGCTTTACAATATTACATACAGGTTCTGGTTAGTCTTAACTGAGTAACCAAAACTCGTTATTTGATTAACAGATATTTAGAAGAATAATATGATGATGTTTATTAAGATATTGAGTCAAGTACTGTATTATAAAAGTAAAAAAATATAAATAAGAATTACATAGAGAGATGAAGTGAAGAAATGGGAGAGAATAATACTAAACAAATAAAGATGAACATTACACATTTAAAGCACATATATGACATGAGAGTAGATCAAGGTTGTAGCATCGAATGAATGTTAGACGGACTGAGGTGAAGCGTTGCATGTACTGTTAGTACAAAAGTTGGAACAGATTATGTGTTGAATTCTGCGTATGAAAGTCAGGGCATGCAGTGCATGTAGAGTTCATACGAAAAAACAATGCAGATATGAGAGTCATCATACTGAAACTTGTTGTCATTGGAAGAAACCAGGTTGAATTTGTGCTTTGATATGCGTGCAATAGTTTTTTTTTAAGAAAGATATGTGTGCAATCATGGGCGGAGCTATGTGGGGGGCCGGGGTGGCCGGGCCCCCCCCAAAATTTTGAAAATTTCCTTAAAATTTTTGAATTTTTTTAAAAATCCTCCTTAAATCTATTAAATTTTATTATTTGGCCCCCCTAAAAATTATGAAAAAATACCTATATATTTATACATAGTTATAGAATTTTTTCTTGGCCCCCTTGAAAAATTTGTTCTGGCTTCGCCCCTGTGTGCAATAGTTGTAGGAAGGAAATGTGTACTAAGATTGGACGAGCTGTCAGATCTAGAGGAAGCAAAAGCGAGATCTAGTTGTAGATGAAGGGAGGTAGAGTGGTTCTAATAAAGGCCGGAACTAGTCTACCCCAACAACGAAGAGTATATAGTCTAAATCTTATGAAAGTAGAGGCGGCGCCTGATACCATGTTAGATTCAAAAATATTTGGGAGAATAATGTGATGATGTTTATTGAGACATTGAGCTAAATACTTACAAGTTACAGAATTAAAGAGATATATATGAGAACTATAAGAAATAAGGGCTATGTAAAAAGATAAGAGATACTGATACTAAAAAGATAAAGAGAAACATTACACATATAAAGTACATATATATTGTAACATGATCACCCTCAGACTCATTTTCTAGTTGTAATGTATTGTTACTTTTTTTGACAATATATATAAATGGAACTCTATTTAAAAATTTATTAAAGTAAAAAAGAAAAATGAGAAGGGAAGCATAGATGTGATCACAATCTGAATAAAAGCAACCTTTTAATCATGCAAGCATGCTCAAAAAAGGAACTGCCTGCTTGTTGATCGAGGATGTTCAACGTCATCTGCAATACAATACAGAAACTATCTCTATCTCTATATTATAATGGGAGAGTTGGTGTTATAATTTGTCAACAAACAAATCTGTGTATTGCACATGCAACTCCAACTCTCCCATTTTTTACTTAATTTTTTTAATTGACACGTGCGTTGTATATGAACTCCAACTCTCATATTTTTACTTAATTTTTTTAAGGGCAAAAACCAAAGTACCCCCCAACGTTTGGCCTAAGTACAATATGCTCATATAACGTTTAAAAAAGTACACTAAACTCATTTCTCCATTAGCTTAACCTCATCCGTTAAGTTATAATTATTAAATTACTTTTTTACCCTTACTCTTTCATAATGAAATCTCTTCTTCTTTTTCCTTTTTCTTCATTTCTTTTTTTTCTTTCATTTTTCTCTTTTCTTTCCTTTCTTCGTTCTTTTTTTTCTCAAAATCTCAACCATAGTATTTATTTTATAATGTTTGATCCTATTTCCAGAATGGTTTAACTTTTACTGGTTAATACTTTTATTGAAGTACAAATAAATTACCGATAAAGTCTGCATGTCGAAACTTATTATGAAACCACGAAATCTTGTATTGTTAATTCCTCTCGCTTGTTAATTCCTCTCTCAGGAAGGTCTAAAGTTTCTTGCTCTTTGACTTGTTCAATGAAATAATGTTTCTGCATATACTGACTATGAAAATAATTTATTGGTTCTGATTTCTGATCATTTCCTGTTTTCTATATGTTAACTTCTAATCACCTTCTGCTATTATACTCACTTGTACCTGTAACCATTTTGAGTGTAGATCTACGAGAAAAAACCAAGAAAGATCAAGAACTATGGCATCTGGCTTCGTTATCATAGCAGGCCTGCGTATCACAACATGTACAAGGAGTACAGGGACACCACACTGAAGGGTGATGTGGAGCAGATGTACACTGAGATGGCATCTCCCCACCGTGTGAGGTTCCCTTGCATTCAGAACATCAAGCCTGCCACCATCCTAGCTAAGGTCTGCAAGAAGGAAAGCACGAAGCAGTTCCATGACTCCAAGATCAAATTTTCCCTCGTGTTCAAGAAAGTGAGGCCCCCCACGAGGAAGCTCAAGACTACCTTCAAGGCTTCTCGCCCCAACCTCTTAATGTAGGCTCTCTACTATAGAGTAAGTCCAATGATATCATATATAGTGTGTCCAAAATTTTGTTTCAGGGGAGAGCGATTCAGTTGGATCAATCTTTCGGATGTTATGAATTATGTTAAGTTTTTATTAGTTGAGACTATTTGCCTTTGAATGTTACTCTTTTATAGTTTATGAGATTTTGTGAAACTTTAAATTTATGTAACTTGCTTTGCTTTCCATTGCCTTGTGAGATTTAGCTGCTATGATGTTTGGTTTTCGTGGTAAAGATGAATGAGATTTCTGCCTACTGTCTGAAGTTGAGTTAAATTTTCTCTGCATATTTTGTCGGTAATTTGATTACCATAAATCCTTTCCTTTTACAAAATCCTGAATGATGGCATACTGTTGAGAAAAAAGGAATGAAGAAATGGAAGAATAGAAAAAAATGAAAGAAAAAAAGGAATGAAAAAAAAATATGAGAGATTTGATTATGAAAGGGTAACGATAAAAAAATAATTTAATAATTATAACTTAACGGATGAGGTTAAGTTAACGGAGAAATGAGTTTAGTGTACTTGTTTAAGCGTTATATGGGCATATTGTACTCGGGCCAAACATTGAGGGTACTTTGGTTTTTGCCCTTTTTTAATTGACGTGTGCAACGCACGTAAAGTATATATATTTTTTTTACTTAAAAATTTTAAATTAACACGTACGCCTCACGTTTACATCAAAGTTTTTACTTCAAAATATTTTTATTAACACGTGCTTCACACGTCACGTCCAACTCTTTCATTATAGATTTTATATACATATTACCAACACGTGTCTCGCAATTGCTATATTATATTAGTTTTAAAATATATATTACTTTTAAAAATTTATAATTATTAAGACGTACTTTACACATGCAAATCACAATTATTTTACTTGAACTTTTTTAAATTAACATGTGCTTCGGTACGTGAATATTACTAGTCTAATTATAATAGTAAAAATATGAATCTGATTTCAAGAGTAATTAACGGATGAAGAGCCGTACAGCTAGCATATGACTTGGTCCAATATGAATAGAATGCCACCTGGTGTCTGGTGCATTATGAGAGCTCTCCGAGAAAATGTTGGAGTAGGCCTTTCGTCCACATTTTCTCTTC